>JACXGM010011169.1:0-25352 GCA_016801145.1 Umbra pygmaea | reverse complement strand
GTGTGCTCATCAGCGACAACCTCACATGGTCCAGACAGACAATCTCGGTAACAAAAACTGCCCAAAAGTGCCTATACTTCCTGAGGAGACTCAAGAAGTTTGGCATGTCTGTCAGGATTTTAATAAACTTCTACAGGTGCACCATTGAGAGCATCCTCTCAGGCTGCATTACAGCCTGGTACGGCAGCTGCTCCGCTGCTGATTGTAAGTCCCTTCAGAGGGTGGTGAAGTCAGCGGAGTGCATCATTGGCTGCTGCCTCCCCTCCGTGCAAGGCATCTACCATAAGCAATGCCTTAGGAAAACAAAGAACATCCTCAAAGACCAAAGCCACCCAGGCCGTGAACTTTTCTCACTACTGCCGTCTGGTAGACGTTACCGGAGCATCAAGGCATGGACCACCAGACTTAAAAACAGTTTCTTCCCACAGGCCATTCGGCTGCTCAACATGGAGCACAGACACTGATTGCAAATCGTCTGTTGAGCACTTACACTCTCTGGTCACTTTATGCTCTCTACATCTGATGTAGCAGAATTCAAATGCACCTTTAAAAGCAATTTTCCATGCCAAATCTATAATATTTACTACTTCTACTGTTGTACATTTTCCAGACCACTGCTCAGTACATAGCGTTTTTATTATTATTATTACTATTGTCATTATTATTTTAAAATTCTTATATTGTTGTAATTGTTGTTTGTTTTTAAGCCCACTGCATAGAATCGCCGTGCCATGTAAAAAGAATTTCTCTGCATAGGATGATGTATGTTATTCGATGCATATGATAAAAAAACAACTTTGTCTTTCACTTTGATTTATGAGTCTCTCATTCTCATAGACCATTACAGAAACCAAGCTCTTTTGCAACCTGATGTATCGCCCCTCAGCTAGAATTCAGATAGAATGCAGGTTTAAGGCACTTCCACATTTGCGTCACTTTGACAAACCGGATGCTCCCCCTGTGCATAAAGGAGAACGTGACAGTCTTGCATGCCTATTTGTCCAGATATTATACTTCCATTGCCAGAGTTTGGTGAGGCGTCCTATCCTCAAACACTTTAGAGATAAACCATATTGGTTGAAGCTCCAGCTCAAAGAAAATAGAAGGTAATTTTTAAGTCAGTAGCAAACACGGTAATTTTTAAGTCAGTAACAAACACGGTAATTTTTAAGTTAGTAACAAACACGGTAATTTTTAAGTCAGTAACAAACACGGTAATTTTTAAGTCAGCTTGACTCATTGTGTGTATTCTTCCTTTTTTATATATTTTTTATATTTATTTTATTATTTTTAACCTAATTCTAACCGCATGCCACCAAGCTGTCTGATTCTTTTCACACTGGTTTTCCAACATGGAAGCTTTTAATCAACCCATTCATGGACTATGATTTATCTCACAGGCAACGGATCTGCATATAAGGAGTCACTGGAGAGTGACGTGACAAGGTAGATTATCCAATTTACCTATCCCTTCCTTTCTAATTAAATAATTAGTTCAACATATATAGTGCTTTTCAAGGAACCCAAAGCGCTTTACATAGTGAGGGGAATAGCTCATCTTTAGATAAGAGGAAGGAATCCCCCCTATGGGCCCTGCACCACCACTTAAAGAAGCATTGGTCACCCATCCAGTGACTGACCAGGCCTGACAGTGCTTAGATTTAGAAGTAAACCTGAAGTGGAATACAGGCCACTATGCTGCTGGCTTTCTTTCTCCTTCCTAGCTTCTGCTTCCTACAATACAAAATATATAGATTCCACTATGTAAAAAGGATAGAGTTCAACTTCCCATTATTTGAGAAAGGTTTTGGCTGTTTTAATGTTATCTCACGTTTTCTAAATTTTTGCTCTTGATTAAATGTTAAATAATAATTAATTCAACTTATATAGCAAAGTACCCAAAGCACTTTACACAATGAGGGGGAAAGCCCACCTCACCCACCACCAATGTGTAGCACCCATTTGGGTGGTGCACAGCAGCCATTTTGCACCTGAATGCTCAGCACACATCAGCTATTTGGTGGAGAGGTGAGTAGTTATATATGCCAATTAGGAAGGAGGGAGATTATTAGGTGGCCATGATTGAAGAGAGGCCTGGTTAAGAATTTGGCCATGACACCGGGGTTAACACCCCTACTCTTACAATAAGGGCCATGGGATTTTTAATGACCACAGAGTCAGGACACTCTTTTAACATTCCATCCAAAAGACAGCAACCTACGCAGGGCAGATGACCCATCACTACCCTGGGGCATTGGGAATGATCTTTAGACCAAAGGGAGGAGTGCCCCTTACTGGCCCTCCAACACCACCTCCAGCAGCCTTGGTCTCCCATCCAGGGACTAACCAGGCCCGACCCTGCTTAGCTTTAGAAGCAAACCTGCAGTGGAATACAGGGTGCTATGCTGCTGGCTGGTTCAAATGGTTGGCAGACAATCTTTCTTTGAGATTAGAAATTGTGCAATACTCAGTTAGCCAGCATGATGACAACTAATGCTTGGACTAATAGTGTTGCAGTTAATTGTAATTTATCAAGATGATTAGTCGTCTCACCTCAGCGAGGGACTACACACTTAACAGTACCTTCTTATTGTGCATCTTGAAACAGCCAAACCACTTTTTCACAGAGAAACCTGTTTTCAACTGAAGTTGCTTGTGCGTTTGTCTTTGTATCCCGACCAATTTTCCTGGCAGTTGTGGCTGAACTCGTCATTGGTCTACCTGACCGTGGCTTGGTATCAACAGAACCCCTAACTTTTTACTTCTTTATCAGAGTTTGAACAGTTCTGATTGTCATTTTCAAATCTATGGATATATTTTTTATACTTTTACTGATTTATGAAGTTTAACTGCCGTGTCTCACAAGTTTTGACAGTTCTTTTGCTTTCTTCATTGTCAGTATGCAGCCCTGGATAAAATGTGCAGGGGTCTCTCAAGAGCTATGCAACTCATTGACCATTTATACACAGACACTGGTTACAATCAAACAGTCACATATGTGGAAAGTGGAAACCTACCGTTAATAGCCATTTAAACCTATGTGTCAACTTGTGTGTATATTATAAGTCTAATCATTTAAGGGTATGGGAACTTTTGATCAGGGCCACTTGGCTTATTTCAGTTATCATTATGATTTAAATAGTGCATACACAATTATGTGATAATGAATAGCTTCACCTGACCAATATCCCTAAATAAAAGTAAAGCTTTGTGCATGATGAGTCATATTTTCCGAAAATTTTAAATGTTTCAAAAAATTCTGTTTTTGAAATTTATGAACACAACTGTGTTGAGCATAATAGGCTGGGAAAAAGGTCTATTGTTTATCCTGTTGATATTTTATTCAAATATTCACATAAATAAAATTTTACGCTGTACATATTTGTCACTAGCAGGGGTGATAAGGATTGGCATCTCGAGAATAACTTTATTTATCGTGCTTGCATCCAAAAAGAACAACTAGAGAGTAACTTTCTGTGTAAAATTGTTTACTGTTCATTAGATACATGCATGAACAATCAATGTGGTCAGGACTAAGCCAGACTTGTTAGTTACACTACATTTGTTAGTTACAGTCCTGTACATCTGAGGACAAATAAATTGCTTAGGTTGTTTAATTTTAGCTCAATATTATAGGCATGCCGACACTAAATTATGAGTGACATATACAGAAATCATTAGCAGTTAAAAAATGTATTTTTAATGCAGGAATCTGCAGACATCACAGCAAAAGAAGGCTCTTTGTGTGCTGCAATATTTAGCAGTGTTCCTTTCATATGACAGTAATGACTGGCAGTTCATGATATTGTCAAATTTAAAAAATACTGCTAAGTCATCAACCCATCTTACCTTTACAATACCTGTCTGCATTAAGGATTATCAAATATGTTTGTTGACAACAATGTCATAAACATGGATTGTATAAACGTACCATATATACATTTTAGTATTATAGGAAAAATACACCTAAAACAGGTATTAGTAACATTGTCAATATTCTAAATCAGGTGATATCAGATATGAACGTAACAGATGAATTTTACAGTAATAGGCTGGAGTTGTTTGCCTATGGAAATCTAGACCTAATAGCACAGTTGAACAGGTGTATCATTATATGACAAATGTAAGCATTAATAATAAAAGAATGACTGCTACCGACTATGAAAGTTTGCCGTTAGTCACTTTCTTCATCTTGTGACATATGGAATTGGAATAATATGGATACAGGGATAAGAGAATAAAATGGTCTGTGACTTGATGCAACAAATCTTGCTGAGATCGTCTTCTGCCCATGATGATACCCAAGTTTATGCATGTATTGTGGACTTGTGTTTATGCATGTATTGTGGACTTGTGTTTAATCCTCTTACTGATGAAAAGCATGTTTATTAATTCAGTAAAAATATAATTTGGAGAAACCTTATAATACAAAGAAAAATATAAAAAGGTTAGGTTGACGATAAAAAAAAATTATTTCGCTTTTGGCAGCTCATCCTGACAGACAGAGTTCAGACCTGAGATACAAGTTGGCATCCCTGGCCCTCCTGATGTACTATCTGGTTATAATTTGTACCAATTTAGTTTCAGATTTTAGATGTGGATATTCAAGAGAGTCTGGAAAAATGTGTTTTCTTATCATTTTTGTAATACAGGTCCTTATCTCTCTCATCCTAATACCATATACGATAGGGTGTAACAATGGTGGGAACATAATAAACTGTACTGAAATGAATACATTAACCTCCCTGGTTACTGAACTGTGCCTGTTGTAAACAACAGAAAAGAGGATCGCTGCAGAGAAGTTGATAAAAGTGATCAAATGGGGAGCGCATGTATTAAAAGCCTTCTTTTGTGACTCCTTTGACTCTTTCAAGCAAACAAGTAATATTTTGACATATGAAATCACAACTAAAACAAATGGTAAAATCATTTGGCACACAATGAGAAATATACCGTACATGTTACTCAGTGCACTTTCAACACAGGAAAGTTTAACAACCGCTAAGTTATCACAGAAAAGCTTATTCATATTGTACCTGCACAAAGGGAGACTTGCAGTAATATACATTTGAAAAGAAAAAAATGTTATGGGAATAAAGTATACTAAGGCTAACAAAATCTTCACTTTAGAAGGGGTCATAATGCTATGATATTGCAATGGCTTACAAATGGAGACATACCTGTCATAAGCCATCACTGCTAGAATAAAGTAAGCACATGCACCATACAAACTGCAGAAAAACACCTGCAATATACAACCTTCAAGAGAAATGTAATTCAGGTTTTTAAGAAGATTGTCCATAATCTTAGGACAGGCAGATAAACATCCAAATAGTCCATTCACCGCCAAGTTGAACAGAAATATGTACATGGGCTTGTGTAAGCTTGATTCTAAGTAGATGACAAGCATGAGAGTTAGGTTTGCTAATATTGTAATGAAGAAAAGCAAAAATGTTAAGAAAAAAGCTCCATAGTTGAGTGGCCCTGGAGGTCCATAGACAGTGAAAAGTATTGAGAAATTAAAAACAGTTTGGTTCATGTTTATCATATAGGTACAAATTAATTTTTAGTCACCTACAATCAGCAGTTCTGACATGATTTTGAAATTCATGAAAATATTACTAAAATGTTATATAAAACAATTGTTAATAGGAGTTACCATCCAAACATTACCCTGGAGTTGATATTTGTAATTGACAAAATAAATCTTATAATTTCAAGCAATTCTTAAACAAACAGTCTTCCAAATAAAATGGCTAGCATGATATGTTACCCCTCATTTTATACTTTCTGCCATATCCTAGTTGAAATGGACAGGTTTTTTATTTTCCATATTAAGCAATGTCTTAGGTTTCCCAGTGGTATTAATTAAAGATGTGGTGATGTGTGGCTTCAATTACTGTATAGCCTAAAACCATGACGGAAACTTTATTTTAAAAGGACAACCATTTTACCATGGTTTATTATGAAAATGTTTATATTAAAATGTGTAATCTTTTTATTTTTAGCTTAAATATCCTGCAATGCAAATATGTATAGTAAAAGGTTGACGTGCACCAGTGTTGTTATACAGTAAGCCAAGTGTTAATAAACAGATCAGACATGTACAGTGGGCCAAAAAAGTACTAAGTCAGCCACCAATTGTGCAAGTTCTCCAACTTAAAAAGATGAGAGAGGCCTGTAATTTTCATCATAGCTACACTTCAACCGTGAGAGACAAAATTAGAAAAAAAATCCAGAAAATAACATTTTAGGATTTCTAATGAATTTATTGGTAAATTCCTCAGTAAAACAAGTATTTGGTCACATACAAACAAGCAAGATTTCTGGCACTCACAGACATGTAACTTCTTCTTTAAGAGGCTCCTCTGTCCTCCACTCGTTACCTGTATTAATGGCACCTCTTTGAACTCCTCGGTAAAACAAGTATTTGGTCAACTACAAACAAGCATGATTTCTGGCACTCACAGACATGTAACTTCTTCTTTAAGAGGCTCCTCTGTCCTCCACTCGTTACCTGTATTAATAGCACCTCTTTGAACTTTTTATCAGTATAAAAGACACCTGTCCACAACCTCAAACAGTCACACTCCAAACTCCTCTATGGAATAAGAGCTCTCAAAGGACACCAGAAACAAAATTGTAGACTTGCACCAGGCTGGGAAGACTGAATCTGCAATAGGTTAGCAGTTTGGTGTGAAGAAATGAACTGTGGGAGCAATTATAAGAAAATGGAAGACATATAAGACCACTGATAATCTCCCTCAATCCGGGGCTCAACGCAAGGTCTCACCCCGTGGGGTCAAAATGATCACAAGAATGGTGGGCAAAAATACTAGAACCACATGGGGGGACCTAGTGAATGACCTGCAGAGGGCTGGGACCAAAGTAACAAAGGCTACCATCAGTAACACACTACGCCGCCAGGGACTCAAATCCTGCAGTGCCAGACGTGTCCCCCTGCTTAAGCCAGTACATGTCCAGGCCCATCTGAGGTTTGCTAGATAGCATTTCGATGATCCAGTAGAGGATTGGGAGAATGTCATATGGTCAGATGAAACCAAAATATAACTTTTTGGTAAAAACTCAAATCGTCATGTTTGGAGGAGAAAGAATGCTGATGTAACGGAGTTAACATCCTATCGTGAAGCTCACTCCACAGCTAGCTTGAAATGTCGCCGAAGAGCTATACAATTGGTACCTGTTGGTATTGTATAGCTCATTCGGTTGGTACGTTGTCAAGCAGGGCTGTAGCATGTGTTGCGGAGCAGAAGGCTGCGGTTTCGAGACCAGTCAGAGGACGTGGTGAACTGACATGCGGGCTGCTCGCAATATTACGTTACAGTCCCTCTTTAAACACAACGCAGAGCTATATGTGACACTGAATTGCAGCCAAAGAACACCATACCTACTGTGAAGCATGGGGGTGGAAACATCGTGCTTTGGGGCTGTTTTTCTGCAAAGGGACCAGGATGATTGATCCATGTAAAGGAAAGAATGAATGGGGCCATGTATTGTGAGATTTTGAGTGAAAACCTCCTTCCATCAGCAAGGGCATTGAAGCTGAAACGTGGCTGGGTCTTTCAGCATGAAAATGATCCTAAAACACACTGCCTGGGCAACGAAGGAGTGGCTTCGTAAGAAGAATTTCAAGGTCCTGGAGTGGCCTAGCCAGTCACCAGACCTAAACCCCATAGAAAATCTTTGGAGGGAGTTGAAAGTCTGTGTTGCCCAGCGACAGCCCCAAAACATCACTGCTCTAGAGGAGATCTGCATGGAGGAATGGGCCAAAATACCAGCAACAGTGTGTGAAATCCTTGTGAAGACTTACAGAAAATGTTTGACCTCTGTCATTGCCAACAAAGGGTATATAACAAAGTATTGAGATTAACTTTTGTTATTGAACAAATACTTATTTTTTCACGATAATTTACCAATAAATTCATAAAAAATCCTAAAATGTGATTTTCTGGATTTTTTTTCTCAAGTTGTCTCTCATAGTTTAACTGTACCTATGATAAAAATTACAGGCCTCTGTGGCTGACTAAATACTTTTTTGCCCCACTGTAACTATCAAATGTAATCAATACTAACCAATAAAAACTAAAACATTCATGTTTTTGTTGTGTGTCATAAACAAACACACAAATCAATAATCAGCTCATCTTCAGAATCAATATAACACAATTATTTGTAAATCAAGACTTGAAAGTAAGTACCTTCCTTCAATGCCTTAGACAATGATATGAAGCCATATATTAACAACAAAAAACAATATTTGCACAAACAAAACACTAACCTCTCTCCTCTCTTGGTCTTCCTGTATGGCAACCTGCCTCAGCACAACTTTGTATTTTATCCCTGCTTGTCTTAAATGTTAAAATGATTATTATATGGATATATGAGTGCTTTACCATGCATTTTTATTTCAATGCACTTCCTTCATACTATTATTACATAAATAAAATACATGAGCTACTTTGATATTTAGGCTATATATTTTAGCTACATTTAGCAAGTTATACAGTTACTTTGCAGTACAGTACATAACCAGAGCTATGCTGGCTAACTAGCTACTCACTGACTGTAGAGCTAGCTAGGCACCTAACACCTGATTGCTTTGTTTTGGATGAGTCTTTCTATTTATAAAACAGACATAGAAGTTAGCTAATATAGTACAGTTAGCTAATACATTAGCTAATATAAACGTTATTAAAAAGTAATTTTTGTCTGGCACCTCGGCTGCAGCGTCTTTGCCATTGTGCGCACTCAGGAGAACTAAGATTGCTGTTTAGTAGCATTGTGAATGAACGCATTATGGGAGGCAAATTCAGTCAGCGCAGGAGAATAAACATAAGTTATTTCACACATTGGCAAATGTTGGTCCGATTTGAATTTAGATCAAGTCTATTTACGTTTTCTGTCTTGAAAAATGCTGGGAACTAAATATTATGAAACTGGGGCACAGATTCCTGACAATGCCTGACTTTGCCCCATGGATCCGGGCCTGCTTGTTCAAAACCTTAAAGGGCCTATTTGTAGAATTTGTAGATATATTCTGAGAATGAAAATACTTTCTCTTTCAGTGACCATCTTTCAAAAGCTGTACACATTGTATTTCTTGATATTTAAGATATGATATAGCGATTTAGATACAATGATTGTCTATATTATGCAGTGCTTATTTAGCAAAAGGAGCCTGAATTGCAAGCAGGACATGACAAGATGTTTACACAACATCCCAAAGGGTCTCAATTGGTTTCACATATGGGGAATGTGAGGGTCAATCGTGTGCGCACCTCGCCATCCCGAATCTGTCCAAAGGAGTTGCGAAGCTGCCGACAAGACTGGGTCAGTTGGAAATGGGAGGGGAGAAAAATTGAGGAAATAATAAATACATTAAAACCAATAGAAATCAGCAAACTGCTCGCATACATAACAATCCTACAGTTGAAACCTCCAGCATGCCAGTTTGCAGTTGACAGTGGACAGTTGGTAATTATGCCAAAATGCATTCAGGTCAAGACAGGTGCAAATGGCATGCAGATTATCTTCCCAGAGGTTTTTTTCTGGCAGAAACAGTGCAGACACTTTTCTGTTATGCAAATCCAAAGTTTCATCAACTGACATAGCAACAGCTAGGTCAGTTTTCCATATTACTTTTTGGGGGGGTTATCCTGATCAGGACGGGTTTTTGCAAGTTCGCAATCTTCCCCTATCTGCAAGCGTGGCCAATAAAAATTCACCTTATTGGCATCTGGCATAACCCAGCCAATCAGTAACAGTACTTAGTACCTATTTGTAGTGACAAGTGGGAACATAATCAACCCTGTTACATTCTTCGCTGCTGAATTCCACTAGCATTGGACAAAAAAGATAAACATTTATACCTAGTGGTAACATTAAGTATTTAATAATATATGCACTGAATATTCCAATTAAAATCTATTGTCTAGAGAGAATTAGAGTAATCAAAATATCCCCAGAGGGAAACATACCTACTACATGTTAAGTACACCCAGTGGCAAAAGTAACCTCACAGAAAAATGTAAAACCTGCTTATTTGACCTAAAAAGCTTTATCCTTCTGTCTGCATACTCAAATAATCTCTCTGACTGTCAATCAGGTTTGTGGCATCCTTGGCCACCTCAGGATGCCCTTGTTCATGAGTGGTCATCCATGACCCTTCTCTAAATGTCGGTTCCCATAGGCTTGTGCCATTACAATATGGTGCGTTCTCATGGCCGCTTGCTACAGTCACACCTTCCTGCGTGTTTGGTATCTCTTCTTCACTCTTCCCTTGAGTGTAGCTCGGATACCATCTCTCACATGCCCGTCAATGATGAGTTATCCATTCTCTCATTCAGATTCTCCTCATCTCCCCTACCACATGGTTTCAAAAAAGCTTTAGGAAGCGGCAAAGTACTCACTGGCATTATCAGGATGCTATGAACAGTCTTCTTATTGTAGGGCAACATAATCCTTATATTAAACTGTATGTATGTCCCTATTCTCCTCATTTACAATGTAGAGGTTGTTCTCCCAGCTTCAAACAGTTTCTTCTTTCAGCTCTCACCCATATTCACCAGCAGCCCTCTGTCAACAAACCCAAATGGAGCTCCTCTGAACTTTCTGTTGGAGAGGTCAGCATGCCTCAGTTCTTTGGTTGCGTTCACCTGTACCATCTCTATGGCTTGTTTTAGGTCCCTCATCAGTGACTAATCAGGTTTATTGTCAAAATGTAGACTTTCAGCTGTTTGCAATTAACAAATCAAACAAATCAATTGAAATAGCTCAACACAACGAATGCATCAAGTGGTTTCTCACAATCCAATTGAAAATGCAACTCATAATGACTTCCAGTCATCTTCCCAAAAGTCACTCTGTGTTTCACCATGCCTCAACCACCAGAGGTCGCTCCCACCAAGCCTCGACCACCAGAGGTCACTCCCACTAAGTCTCGACCACCAGAGGTCGCTCCCACCAAGCCTCGACCACAACCAGAGGTCGCTACACGACCACCACCAGAGGTTGCTACACGAACACCCCCAGAGGTCGCTACACGAACACCAACATATGGACCCACTGAGCCTTCCATGTTCCCTGAGCCTTCCCCGTTCCCTGAGCCTTCCCCGGTCCCTGAGCCTTCCATGTTCCCTGAGCCTTCCCCGGTCCCTGAGCCTTCCCCGGTCCCTGAGCCTTCCCCGGTCCCTGAGCTTTCCTCGGTCCCTGAGCCTTCCCCGGTCCCTGAGCCTTCCCCGGTCCCTGAGCCTGCCCCTTTGCCTGCCCCCCGCGCCTGTGCCTGCCCTTGCCCCAGTTCCCGTGCCATTGTCAGCCCCAGTCCTGGTGCCTGTGCCATTGTCAGACCCAATCCCAGTGCCTGTGCCATTGTCAGCCCCAGTTCCGGTGCCTGTGCCTGCCTCAGTCCCTGTGCCTGCACTTTCCCCAGTGCCAGTGCCTTGGCCCACCAACCCTCTTTCACCCTGGCCGCCTCCCATAGGACATTTGACTCCGCCTTTGTCGGCTTCGACTCTGCCTCTGCAGCCGCCTGCCTGGCCTGCGCCTTGGCCCTCTCTTCTGCCTTGCCCTGCCGAGCCTCCACCTGCCAGGACTCCGCCTCTGCAGCCGCCTGCCCAGACTCCGCCCCTGTAGCCAACCGCCCAGACTCTGTCTCAGCCTTCGCTTCTGCCTTGCCCTGCCGACCCTCCGCCTGCCTCGACTCCACCTCTACAGCCACCTGCCTGGCCTCCGCCTCAGCCTTCGCACCTGCCTCGTCCTGTCGAGCCTCCTCCTGCCCGGCCTTTACCTGGCTCTCCCCCTGCCCGGAATCTGCCTGGCTCTCGCCCTGCCCGGAATCCGCCTGGCTCTCCCCCTGCCCGGCCTCCGCCTGGCTCTCCCCCTGCCCGGCCTCCGCCTGGCTCTCCCCCTGCCCGGCCTCCGCCTGGCTCTCCTGCAGCCCGGACTCCACCAGGCTCTTCTGCCGCCTGGTCTCCACTGGACTGTCCTATGTTTTGTTTGGCGCCTCTGGAGCTGCGCCTTGGGGGGGGGGGTTCTGTAAGGTTTACCTGTACATATTCATTTTACTTTCTGTGTAGTCTGGTTCATGTTTTCCTTGGTTAAGTTTAATCCATGTCAGGTTTTAGTTTCTCCTTTTATTTTTCATGCCCTTAGTTTCATGTTTGGTTTTTCCTGTGTTTATTTTTATTCCCACTCTTTTGTTATGACATGATTTAGTTATCCAATCAGTTTTGTTTGTTCCTTCACAGCTGCTCTTCCTTTATTATTAGTTCCCTATTTAAGTCCTTGTTAGTTCTTTTTTCTTTGCTGGTCATTGTGTTTTGTCATGTCTTGGTCCTGCACGTTGCCAGTTCTTATATGCCCTGGTCCTTGTGAGTACTTTGTTTTCTGTTTTATTTAGGTTTTCTGTGTTTTTTGAGTTTTGCCTTATATCTTAGTTCTCAGTTCCGTTTTGTTATTTTGTATATACTACAGTTAAGCGTTTTCTCTCCTACGGGATTGTATTATTTGAATAAACCTAATTTAATTTTACTATCTGGCCTCCTGCCTTAGTTCTATTGTTAAATGTGACACTCTCTAGTTTGGCCATTTCTAGGATAGGTTAAGTTAGGCTGGTATCTTGTATATCTGATGATTAATGATTACGTTCAGCCGTGTTCTATTAGTCTGTTGGTTTGCTTTTTAAAAGAGGTGGCCAAACTAGAGGGAGGTGTCACTCATTGTTATATTGTCACTGTGTGGGAAGGCTCTCCGGGAGATATTCTTTGTACATGTGAGTTGTGAAAAGAGTGTTGTTGAAGTTTGGAAGTTTATGCGTACACTCTTTACTTGTATGTTAGCTGTCAGTGTTTATGCCACTGTGAGAGCATAGTAAGCTATATAAGTATACTCGTTGTCCACTCGCTTCAACTGTTCGCCTGCAACATCAATATATGTATGTTTCCCGGAGTGTCTTCAATAAACAACCATCTATTTTCATCTACCATCTACCTGCCTGGTTCTCCCTCTCTCTACTACACACCATACCCGTGACATTCTTTGGCATCCTGTGTCCAATTTAATTCAAATCACTGCCCAAATAATGAGCTTAGCGTGTATTAACTCACGAAATCGTTTACACGTAAAAATGTGGCGAGCTAGCCAGGAGCCTGTTGGTTCTGATTAGTCATAATAATTGATGTTCTTTTCATGGACATGAACGATAAGGGAATATGTGTATTTTAGATCGAAAGAAATTTTTGTTTCAACACTTTATTGACACTGAGAAATTCTGATGAACATTTAAGTTTTTTGATCTGAAGTGTGAATAGAGAAATAAAGGTTGTAGCAAGAGAGAATGTGAAAATTGTAAAACTCTCTATTAGTTAGTGGGTGAACATATAATGACATACATGAGGAAATTTTCTATTTCTTGAAAAAGTATGGGAATATCAATATATTAATTGGAGTACCTGAAACAGAATCAGAACCCAGAGGTCGGGTTATCATTAAATTTGAACAAGGTAACACTGTAAATGTATTAGAAGTCTTACTGTAGAAGCTGTGAAGAAAACCCAAATGTTATCCATCATGTCCAGAGTCTGGTTAGTGTGTACAGTGCCAAAGCAAGCACAACTGCAACTAATAGTTACCTGTCCTAGGTAGAAGAATTAGCTAAGTTTAGTGGAAAACAGTTTGAAGATATCTTACGAGAAAAGTTGAGTAGGATCAGTGAGTCGGTTAAACGCAAGAGCCCAGCCGAGATTAGCGAAACAATTTTAGATTCAGAACCACTTCTCACAGTAAGAGGACATTCAGTGGCGCCACCACCCAAAGAGAAGGTGCAACAAATGTCTGCAGTCTCAGATAATTTGGGGGAGGCAATACCTTGGGAAACTGGGTCAGGCAAAGGACCAGTTACATTGGCTGAGGAAGACAGTCCCCGCACCTACCAATTACCTGCATATCAGGTTAGCACCCTTGAAGTACAACGTGTTGTGGTGGAGCACATAGTCAAGAGTGGGAAATTGCTTCCCAAATAAATTCTTATTCTAGAGTAAAGCCTTTTTCTGGAAGAATCCCCCAACCAAACTTCGAGATTGATTACAACACCTTCCGCAGCAACGTAGAGTTCTGGTTAAGGGACCCACACACTTCTGATCTACACATTTTAAGGAAGATGGTTTAAAGCCTTGCACACGCGGCTGTGCACATAATCACAACCTTATGCCCACAAGCTTCACTCACAGCCTATCTAGACTTACTTCTGCCAATGCTATATTCGAAGATGGAGATTAACTCTTAGCTAAATTTCTGAACACCAATCAAAATGCTGGAGAGAAAGCTTCGAACTATCTGCATAGACTTCAAAAAGCATTGAGTCTAGTAGTGAAAAGGAATGGGATTTCTGCCTTTGATTTTGACAAACAGCTTCTCAAACAGTTATGTAGAGGATGGTGGGACAATTTGAGATTTCAGCGCTACAGCTTAAGCAGCGTAAAAGCAAACATCCACCCTTTCCTGAGTTTTTTTGCTTTTATGTACTGAAGAGGATAAGCAGGCTACAAAAGACTGTTGGGTGAAGCAACACCTTGGGATCACCAAGGTTAAGGTCCAGTCGAACCTACAAGACATTTGTGCACCTTAATCAGATGAATCTGCGTTACTTACCCAAGCCAACAAGTCACTTCCAGGTAAAGTTTGGGATCTTAAATATCTAATTACAAATCTCCAAGCTCAAATTGCCAATCTAAGTGTATCAAAGAAAGAGAAACCCGTAAAACAGAAAGCAGCAGAGAATAGCAAACTGGACCAAAGGGTGCAAAGAACTAACATTGAAAAGCAGTTCCCAAGGGTTGCGAACACTGTCACTAAGGGTGAATCCCATTTCTCTGTCTTACCCCTTCCCCTACCCCTTCGTTTTAACCCTAGCCCTTGTCCCTCGAAACCGAGTGGTAGGGAATAGGAATGAAAACATACAATATAACATTTGCGTAGCAAACTAGCGATTTTTAAAAACATTTCAATTAAGAACATGGTTGCAAATATATATCTACAGGACTGTGTAGTGCACGAAACAAGTCAGTTGTCATTTTTAAGTCAATTATTTAAGCCGAAAATACATTATTGGACTCTCTTGATGATCTGGCTGCCATTGTTGCCGGTTACGCAGTGTATTCTGGGTACAGGGTTGCCAACTATTGGACTTTGGCTGGCGTGAGACTCGGAAAAATTTCAGTGAGCACGCGCGCGGAGAACACTTTTGTCAACCCTAACCCTAATTTTAGAAATGTCAGTCCTTGTTTACTATAATATAAACCCTGATTTATGCAACAACAAAAAAAATAATAGAACGGAAATGCTTATTTTTTTATTGCTGAAAGTGTGAGAATCACGCCAGATGCGTGAGAGTTGGCAACCCTGTTGGTACCCCTTGGTTTCAAGTAAGCCCTCGAAAATGCTTGGTTTTAAGGGGTATCTACCCCTTCCCCTTAGCCCTACCCCTAAATCAAAATGTGAATTTGGATAGCCCTTACTCTCACATGAACGTGCAAAACTAAGGGGAAGGGGTAAGGGGAAGGGGTAAGGGGAAGGGGTAAGACAGAGAAATGGGATTCACCTTAAGCCTGGTTCTGTTTTAAATGTGGTGAAGATGGTCACAATGCTTTGTCATGTAGCAACAGGCCAAACCCCACCTTCGTAGAAGTTAAGAAAAAAGAGATCAGAGAAAAGCAGCAGACCTGTGAGTCACAGGTTGCATCTCAATATGCATAGTATGCATACTATATAGTATGCCAGACTACAGTTATTAAGTCCCAAAGCATAGTACGCAAATATAATATGTCAGAAGTCCCCGGAGGGTCTACTATTTCCGGGGGGATTTTCGAAGTATGCAACCATGCATGCTTTTTGGGCTGATATAGCCCACAATCCTTTGCGACACAGAACAGAAGGGGTTTCCCGAAGCTGGTCCTTCTTTGTCAGTATTCAAATGTAGGTATCCAAAAGTTAGGTAATAATAAACGTGTCATTACATGAGTTTTTTGTTATTGTAACAATTTTAAATAAAGTTTAAATGAAATACGAACAGGATGCGCCTTATGTTTAATGTTCAAACTTTGCGGGCTTCATCGGTTGTGGAAGTGGTCTAATTTTAGATGCAACATTATGATGTGTTAGTATGTCCCCATGCTAGCATACTAACTTACAATATACTTAATAGTACGTAGTTTACCACCACCTGTGTAGTACATACTTTTAGTACGTAGTATGTAGTATGCATATTGAGATTCAGCCACAGTATGTTTCCCTTAGACACTACAGATTTAAACTAGCTATGGCTCCTGTTGAGGGACAAATGGGAGTCAACTGCAAATAGAGTCCCAGGTAAGGGAACCGACCTAAAGCTCTAATGAAAGAATATAAAGTTCGGAGACATTGATTTGATGAAATGTCCTCTTTGGAACCAAGTGTACAGCTAAAGTATAAATATCAGGGGTAAGCTGCAATGGTTTACTGGATACTGGGTCACAGTTAACGACAATGGCCTTGTCTTTCTATAAAAATCATATCTCCCAACAACCCATTAAGCCCACCAGTCATTTTCTAGAAATTGAAGGAGCAAATGGTCAGACTGTCCCTTACATGGGATATTTTGAAGTCAACATCAAGTTCCCCAATTACTTTATCATGTCAGAGCCAAATATATGTAGTCTTGCCTTAGTAGTCCCAGACAACAAGTCCAATAATTAAGTTTAATTGTTAATTAGCACCAACACACTTCATACACTTTACGAGCAGTGTGATGACAACACCTTATTTCACACTTGAGTTGAGGAGGAAACAAGCAATTTGTGGGAAACTTGGGATAGTTAAACTCAAAAGGAAGAGCACAAGAAACCCTACCCCCTTGTCAAAAGGTTGTAGTTCAGGGTTTTATAAATGTCAAGACAGTCACTGAAAAAGGGGCTTTATTGGAGCAGTGTGACACATCAAACTTACTAGGTGGTGTGCTAGTATAGAGCTGTCTTCTTACCAGAGGTATCTACTTACCAGAGCAAGGTTCTAAAAGAGAATATGTCATACGGAAAATTGAAACTGATCATGAGATTTTACTACAGACAAATTGCATCATTGCTCAACTTAGTATTCCAGACAATCTGAGTCAATTGTCAAAGGAGAGCAAAGGACATGATGTTACTGTGGACCATTCCAGCCATCAGGAGACGGACAACCATCCCAAGAATCAGGAAACTAACCAATCCACTGAAGTAATTTTTGACTTTGGGAACTCCCCATTGCCAGAGGAGTGGAAGCGCAGGATAAGTGATCAATTAAACTCCTCTGATGTTTTTGCACATCATGACCTTGACTTTGGTCATGCAACCAAAGTAAGACACCACATAAAGTTAAAGGATAAAACACCTTTCAAACAACATCCACGCCCAATCCATCCAAAAGATTACGAAGCAGTCAGGAGGCATCTTAACATGTTGCTCGACGCAAACATTATTAGGGAATCTGAGTCACCTTTCTCTTCACCCATAGTGGTAGTAAAAAAAGAAGAATGGTGATATTTGTCTGTGTGGACTACAGGAAAATCAATATGCAAACGATAAAAGATGCTTACGCATTACCAAATCTAGAGAAATCCTTTTCCGCACTCAATCGTATGCCACAAGGAATAACCAACGCACCAAGCACGTTCCAACAACTTATGGAAAAGTGCATGGGAAACATTACAGTTTTTCCCAATTGCTAAAACACTAAAAGTGAATGATCAGCCCAAAGCGTCAAAACTGTAACGTTTGCATGCATTTGGTACACTCAGGCACCAAATGAATAAACACAATGTCGGCATGGCACCGTAAACAATTCTGTAACACACGGTGCAAAACACTACACACATCTTGCATGTGTTACACACATTGGCCAATGATGAAACACTCTGCAGTCAGCCCATCCATTCAATAGTTAAAACACACACGACATTAGCAACACTCCCGCACACACAGTAAAACATAGTAACCGGTCACTATATATAATTCAGATGTGAGCACATGTCATGAGACAATCCTGAATATGGAGGCTGAAGGACCAAGGGGAAGGAGAAGATGAGGGAGAGACGGGAAGAGGGAGAGGAGAATGAGGAAGAGACGGGGAGGGAAGAGGGAGAGGAATAGAGGAAGAGACTCTGGTAAAAACCAGACATCAGGACTGAAACCTCGTCGGCCAAAGGGCCATCAAGAACGTCGCCGGGCAGTGCGGGGGCAACATCACCATGTGTGCCGCCATTAGTTGTCAGGGGGTCCTCCATCACCATGCCACCCTGGGTCCCTACAACACTGCACACATACTGACATTTCTGCATGCACTACATGCCGCGGTCACATAGGACCGACCAGGGCAGCCCCTGTTTGTTGTTATTTGGGATAATGTCAGTTTCCACCGGGCTGCTCTGGTCCGGGACTGGTTCGCCAACCACAACCAATTCACAGTGCTGTACCTGCCCCCTTATTCCCGATTCCCTAACCCGATTGAGGAATTCTTTTCAGCATGGCGGTGAAAGGTCTATGACCGCCTACCACATGCATGGAGACATCGAGTTGGGGTCGATCCACGGGTGGCTACGCCAAGACCTGCAATATTTTCCCTGTTGCCTTGCAAGGGAGAACATCACCTGTGATGTGGACGAGGTGATGTGGCCTGACCCCAATCGACGACGTGATCCCTGAGTTCTAATGGGAATTGTGTACAATGTATTACAGAGGCTTGGTTGCGGGAATAAAAATGGTTTAAAAACTACAAATGACAGAAGAGTCTTGAGTAAAGTTGACCAGTATGTTGTGTCTGTTTGACTGTTTGTTATTCAGGTGCATGTGTGTTCCCTATCGATCTGAAGAGGGCCTTTTGAAGTCAGAGTGTTAGGTTTTGATTGCATAATGGCAGTTTTGACAAGGCGGTTAGATGTTAATCTCCAAGTGTTGTGTAAAGAATTCTTGTGTGTTGAGTTTTGACACGATGAGCCATATGTTGCATTTTGTGTGTTAGCAATTGGAAAAAACTGTAATCTAAAAGACGTCTTGGTTTTCCTTGATGATTTAATTGTTTTCCAATAGTTTGGAAGAGCATTAGACCTACCTCAATTGTGTGCTAGAATGTCTCAGAGAGTGCAGACTTAAATTGTCACCTGACAAATGTAAATTCTTCCAGACTTCCATCCACTACCTGGGCCAGGAAGTATCCAGAGATGGGGTGAAGATGGATCCCCGAAAAGATGAAGCTTTAAAAACCTGGCCGACATCCCAGAACCTAAAAGAACTTAAGTCTTTCCTTGGATTTTTAGGTTATTACCGAAGATTTGTTAAGGACTTTTCAAAGATTGTCAAGCCTTCAACCAACCTTAATGCTGGTTACTCGCCTCAGCGGAAAGGAAGTAATGTCAGCACGAGGGATTGCAAGTACTTGAATCCAAAATTACCCTTTGATGAGCACTGAGGCCCTGCATGCCAGCAAGCCTTCAAGGACATTATAGATAAGTTAACATATTCACCAGTACTTGGCTATGCTAATCCCAAACTACCATATGTTTTACCTACAAATGTCAGCACGATGGGATTAGGAGCTGCTTTGTATCAAGAACAGGTTGGCAAAAGATTTCATGATCATCTGTATGGAAATTAATTTACGGTTGTTACAGATAACAACCCTCTGACATATATACTCAACACGGTCACATTGGATGCTGCTGGGTTCCGATGGCTGGCAGCATTGTCCACCTCCTCTTTCAAGATCATGTAAACAGAATACGGATGCTGGTTGCCTATCAAGCAGGCCTCATTGTACATTAACAGATGATAAAGCTTCTAAAGAGGAAAGTCGAAGAGTAGGCAAGTTCACTTCCCACCTCTTGGCATCCTCTAGTGCTTTTGATACACTAACCACAGAGACAGTAACTGCTGCCTGTCAAAGACATATTATCAGCCACAAAGAACAATACTCACCATCGTATGGGTTTGTGGAATCACTTACATTGGATGTACCTGCTGTTGGGGTGATCTTCGAAGAAGAGCAGGTTCAAGGATTTTCTTCCAACAGTACCCAAACACAGTGAGGCTGATCTCCAGAAATTGCAATGGGATGACCCTGACATTGGGATGATTATTGCTGAAGTGGAAGCAGGAACACAATCACCATCCCATCTCAAGGATGATTCACCAGAGGTCTCCTTTAATGTATTCGACTATTTGAGGACCAAACTGTTTCAGCTTGTACTTCCCGAGTGCCTCCAGGCTACTGTACTACAAAATCTCTACAATGACATGGGGCATTTAGGAATTGAAAGAACAGTTGAACTAGTCTGATCAAGGTTTTATTGGCCGAAAATGCCTGTTGCCATAGAAAGAAAAGTGAAAACCTGTAAGCAATGTGTCCGTAGAAAGTCTCAGCCTGAGAACGTTGTCCCTTTTATGAATATCTGCACTTCTAGGCCGATGGAGTTAGTCTACATGGATTTCCTTTCAGTATGGCCTGATAGCCAGAATACAAAGGTTATCCTTGTCATCAAAAAGATAATACTGTTGCAAATGCCTTATGGAATAATTTTTTTGTCTATATTTGTTTTCCAGAACGTCTCCATAGTGACCAAGGCAGAGATTTTGATTCTCAAAGAGTTGTGTGTTTAGGCAGGTATCCATAAAAGCAGAATGACCCCTTACCATCCTAGAGGGAATCCAGTCAAGCACTTTAACAAGACACTTCTCAGCATGTTAGGTACTTTGAAAGATGGGGAAAAAAAGCATTGGCAAGACTATGTTAATCCTTTTAACACATGTCTATAACTGCATAAAAAATGAGGTCACTGGGTTTTCGCCATACAAGCTCATTTTTGGAAGGCAGCCAAGACTTCCAATAGATATAGCATTCAGATTGCCAGTACAGAATAGCAAGCCTTCTTTGAAATGCTCAGAAAGTTGGAGACAAGAACAAGAAGCGATTCGACAAATTGGTCAGAGAATCTACATTGGTTGTTGGAGATAGAGTTCCTGTTTGTAGTTGCAAAAAGGAAGGGAGATTTATCAGTTTACTCCATCATACATGAAAACGAAGTTGGGCCAACCTGGACACTCCACAGAGATTTTCTTGTTAATTGAACTATTGGTATGCTCCGCCCCCTAGACATTTGTCTCTGGGGTTGGGATGCACTTCTTATTAGCAAGTGAGGAAAAAGACACTAAACACCAGAAATACATCCAGAAATTATATATTAAAATGAAAACTGCACAAACTGAGAAGCTGTATCAAGTGCTGGTTACTTGTTCTGAATCTCAGCTGCGTTTTTTGAGAAGACAATTCCATATCTGGAGGACTTCTTGGGTATTGTACAAGGAATCTGGATTGATCCTAGTGTGAAACCCTCCTGAGGGAGATGGTGAGCTACCATTGAACAACCGACACCATTGGACAACATATAAGAACATTATTTCAATGTGCCAAATACTGAATCATTTAAGAGAAATTTACTTTTTTTTCCGGGTGCATCCAAAAGTTTATGTATGCAAGAATTGAATGTATGATTCTAGATGTAATGTCTGAATATTAGTATACCCTTTTATTTCACTATACTTACCTTGTGAATCCCTTGGTCTTTGGCGTCCTGTGTCCAATTTAATCACTGTCCAAATAACGAGCTTAGCGTACATTTACCCACTAGATGGGTTACAGAAAATATGTTATTGGGTTGTTGTTTGTCTATACAGTGAAAGGCCAACCCAATGACAACTTCTCGCAGATGGCCAGCATAAAGCAAAAAAAAACTCTAATCTATGTGCAGGATACTTTGACTGTGCATAACTAAGTGATTTGCTTGCATATGCAACAGGTCCAGCCACTAACCCTTCTCTAGGGTACCCCAATCCATTATCAGATGCATACAAAGAGTAAAAAGTGTCTATCAAAATAAGGATGGGCTAACATAACCTGATTAAAAAGGCCTTTTTTCAACTGACTAGAGATTCCACTCTTCTATCCAATCGGCCGCTGTAAGTATTCTCTGTATTGTCAATTTTTCTTGTCTTTTACATGACGTGGCATTTTTGTCCCTGTGATCAGCCCATTCAGTGTCTTAGCGATGACAGCGCAGCTTTTGAAGAATTTGTGGTAACAGACCACCATTACGAAGAATGACCAAATCTTCACTTGTGAGGGGATGCGTTTGTTATCTTCCATTAAATCAGCTTTTGTCACGCAATTGATTTGCGAACCTTGATTTGGAGGACATTGATTTTTTATTTAATCAATAAATGGTTTTGGTTGGTTCCATTGAACACGTGTGGGACCTTGTGTTGTCTCATGGAGTTGATGTTGTAGATCTTAGAAAAGTGTTTTTCATCATAATCCAGGAGTTTCGTACCACCATTTAATTACATTCAGTTACATTTCAGTTACTCCAATTGGAATCCAACCAGGGACTTTTAAAATCCACACTATATATTCTCTGACAATGCAAAGGTTCTTGGATCCCCTTTCTGACTCAATCTACCACACAAATGATGCCAGAATTAACACATCTGTGAATGATAACTGAAGATTTACACCTAACCCTTTGCAACACCCTGGATGCAGTTGCACTGCTAAAAACTAACCATAACTGCAACAACAAACTTGCTCCCTGGTATACAGAAAACGCCAGAATCCTAAAGTAAGCCTCCAGAAGATTGGTGTCGAAATGGCGTTCTACCAAGTTGGAAGTATTTAGACTAGCTTGGAATGACAGTACTCTGCATTACTGAAATGCACTCACTTCTGCTTTACTGCTTATTACTCCAATTTACTTAAAAACAAAAATAATCCAAAACATTTTTTTTAATATTTGCAAAGTTAACTAATAAGCTCAATTCCACAAATGAAGTTGACTTTTTATTTTGGCAGTAATGAATTCATGAAAATATCATTACCATTAGAAAACAAATCACAGAATCCTTTATTAAAAAGCATATTTCTCCAAAACTCACATTCTGAGATTGCATAGAACATTTAGGACCTTGGATTAGGAAGGACATTTGATTGTTTAAATCCTGTATCCCTTGAATCTTACTAAAACAGTAAAGGCCTCAAAACCTTCCAGCTATCAACTGGACCCTGTTCCAAATAAACTACTAAAGGAGATACTCCTTGTGCTTTGCCTGTATATGGTACAATTTATAAATTGCTCCCTAGCTTCTGGGTGTGTTCCAAACTCCCTAAAAATGGCTGTAGTGGAGACACTTCAAAAACAAACCTTGACCCAGAAAGTCTAAATAACTACTGTCCTATTTCAAATCTACCATTTCTCTTAATAATATTGAAGCTACACTCTTTGAGTTGATTCTTAGCAAAATCCCCTTTGTTCTTTCAAAAATATGTCCTAATTCATGTGTAACTACTTCCACCAAATAATAAAATAAGAGTATTATTAAGTATTATTAAATAAGTATTTTCGTTAGCATAGAATCTTCCATTCGCAATACATACAATGGTGCCGCTCGAATTGCGGCAGCCATGTTACGCCTCCATCTTTGAAAATACATTAGCCAAAGAGGGACATACATGGAAATTCGAGCTCTGCTTTTCGCGCTTTTACACTAGTGGCAACGTGACGAATGCCAGGGGGAGATTACTCACGACTGCCGGCAAATTTCAAAGTCCGTTGAAGATGTAAGATTATGCCTATTCTCAAGGACATGTAACGGCAGCACTGGCCCAAGTTGTAAAGTAGGCAAGAACGTTAGCCTGGCAACACGAACTTGGATTTTCAAAATAATAGCGCTCGTGGTTCATTGCAATAATTATTCTTTATTCATTGCTTAGGTAGTGTCCATGTTTATGTTTTGCTAAAATTAGTATTTTGTTGGAATAAAACAGACTCTAGTGAAATTTTTTTCAAATGTAATCGTGTTTTCACATGAGACACTGACAATTTATTCAATCAAATTGTGTGTAAAACATATTTGTTACTTTTATTAATAAAACATGTTAAATTATTATTTTTGCTATCACATGCTCTTATTGTTTCTTTACACACAATACAATGGCATTTGGTTACAATTCACGGGCTGTGTAGTGAATTAATAATGATTATTGCAATGAATCAAAACGAGTGCTATTGTTTTGAAAGGAAAAACTAATATCCTGGTTCACGTTGCTGATATAATAACTCGAGGGGCATCAGTTGCTTGTCATATACAATTTCACCACTAGATGGGAGCAATTCTTACACAATGCAGCTTTAAAAAAGTGGTGGCCCAGCAACTCAATGCCTTTACTAAAGACTAATAATACTTATATAATACTTTGCTGAAGACTCATCTCTGATGTTGCCCCATGATACTGTACGGGGTTAAAAGAATACAATTAATATGCACTTATGAAGTTAATGCATTAATAATTTATATATTTCCTATTCTCCCCTGTTGCGAAAGACCGAGTTAGGAACGGAAGAATGCTTGAGAATGGATAGTATAGACGTTGTTGATATTTACTATCTGACACCTTATCGATTATTTATCTGTGTGTGTAAACAGCTACGAAAAAGAAATACTACCGCGACCCGGGAAACTTAATCATAGGCCTGCGATAGACACAGTGCGTACCTTGCTTGAAAGTGTGCGTGATAAGCCCTAAAACTACGAGGTCAAGGTCAAGGTCAAGGTCATTTTATTTATATAGCACAATTTACAACAGCCACTAGGCTGACCAAAGTGCTTTACAGAAAATAAATCTAAAAAGTAATAATAAAATACCTATATAACAACACACAGTAACACAAGTATGGAAGTATAAAACGTAGGTTAAAAATAAAAAAATAAAATCAGCCAGAGATGAAGGTTAGTAAGCTAAAGAGAACAGGTAGGTTTTTAATAAAGACTTAAAAACAGACAAGGTAGGGGCCGTTCTAATCTGAAGGGGCATGGAGTTCCAGAGACGCGGGCCTGCCACCGAAAAAGCACGCTCACCTCTACGCTTGAGTCTAACCCGGGGGACTACCAGCAAAGCTTGATCAAGAGATCTTAGGCTTCGGGAAGGGGTGTAAGGATGGACAAGATCAGAGAGATAGACCGGGGCTAGGTTATGTAGAGATTTAAAAACAAGGAGTAAAATTTTAAAATCTATTCTCTGACGAATTGGCAGCCAGTGCAACGATTTTAAAATCGGAGTGATGTGGTCATATTTCCGACATTTGTGGATGAGTCTGGCCGCAGCATTTTGGACTAGCTGAAGACGGGCGATTTGGTGGCTTGATATACCGCAATATAGAGAATTACAGTAGTCTAGCCTACATGTAATAAAAGCATGAACAGCCATTTCTAGGGTTTTAG
>JACXGM010011168.1:0-25362 GCA_016801145.1 Umbra pygmaea | reverse complement strand
GCTGACAGTGACTATACAAGGACCCTCGCGAATTCACGTATGATCGCGCGATATAACAGGATATATACTGTACTGAATTGCTGCGGAGCTCTCCGGCATCCGGCAGAAATAGAAGCTCTGCGTATCTGCTCCGCAGGTCTGCGGATCGCCGGAGCTGGGACGGAGTCGGAACGCAGCCGTTCCGCAGTCAGTGAAAATAAACACATTGACTTTAATAGAAACCTATCGACTCCGCCGCCGTTCCGGAGCGGATCTGCAGCCGTTCCGCAGTTAGTGGAAATTGCCGGTTAGACTGGCCTGAGCATTCACTGTGTTTGTTCAATATTGATGGCAATTGGTTAAACTGACATTCCACCCACCGGCATATTGGAGAGTAAATGCACGTAAATGCCATAGCACCTGTTTATTTGTGAAATACCGTTTACTCTTGTTTTCATTAGTTCATTTTTGTTTACCCACTTATTGCATTCCCAGCATTTTTCAATGCTGAAAATGTGAATATTCTTGATCAAAATTCCAATCGTGCCAGCCTATTTTCAAACATGTGGATTCACAAGTGTCTCTCCCCTGTACATGCTGAGTTTGCCTCGCAAACAGCATTCTCTGGAGTGCACACTCCAAACTGACGTTACATTATTAATGGGAAGTCTGGCTCTTTTTACAGACTCTTCGAGTAATTTCGTTCATTCAAACGTACAATATGTCGTTTTTGGCTGCTAAGAGTCTCATCAAAACAATAACAAGAGACATACTTTGCATAAAAAAGCAAATCACTATACCTATGTTAGTTGGTGGAAACATTACATATATGTGTATATATGTGTGTGTATAATTTTTTTTGTGTACTTACATTATCCCAAATGTTTCCACCAACTTTCAAACCCAGAGAAATTTGTAATATAATTAGACACAGGACATTTATTTTGTCGCCCATCAATGGCGTCGTATGACCTTCGATTCCTCTAGTTGCTCTAAGTTCCAAAGAACCACCAAACATTAAGTGAATAAATCTATAATATATTTAACAATACATTACAGGGCTCTACAGTGCCCCCATTTCATGAGAATTTGCTCCTAAAAATAGACATGAGACAAGGAAAAATAATTTACGAGCACAGTGTGCAAGTAAAAATTACAACCTACCATAATGCATTTTATCCCGCTTCTAATTGTTAAAAAACTACAACTCCCACATTCCGCAAGGAGTCATGCGCCAACTGCAGTAGTTTTCTGTGACAACGCAGTGCAGTCAAAGTAAGAGAAATGTGGGAAAAACACTGGGACTAAGAAAAAGTATAAATTCTGTGTTACTTGAATATTTTAATGCGCTCCTAAATTTCTTTGTGTGCTCCGACAGTTTTTTTTATTTAGGAGTACATGTACTCCTTGGGAAAAAAATAGTGTATAGGCCTGCATTACCTTGTCAGGAAGCATTTTTTCTATCGGAGATGGTAGATCGGCTGGTAACATTGACATTGACAACAAACCCTATGATCCCATGGTACTTCTTGACGTCATCCAGGTATGTATTTTGTAATTGTTATGATTGAGAAACCACCAGCAGCCAAAAATGACATATTTGTACGCTTAAGTGAGTAATGCCCAGACTAGGGCTGCAACAACGAATCGATGAAATCGATAAAAATCGATTATTAAAATTGTTGCCGACAAATTTCATTATCGATTTGTTGGGTCTACGTTGCTGCTCGCTTTGTGGTGGAGCTACGTCACTTAAAGAAAGAAAAAAAACAGTTTAAACTGTCAGACCGAAATTTTCATTCTAAAATATTTTGGCAGAACTTCACTTTAAACAAAAACGTTTTGCGTGCAAACTCTGTAAAACATAAATGGCATGGCACCAGAGCACCACCGTAATGAGGGAGGCAGGGAGCACTTAAAAGAAAAAAGGTTGTAGCGATAAGCGAAGGGGACTCAACAGCATGGTAAGTTACTACATAATAATAGCATGCGTTGCGTTTTGAAATGAGGAATAGTTCCTCCCACAGCAGGTAGTTCTTATCAACTAGCCGGTGTTTGGTCGCGATCCAGCTTAAAAGGTCTATTATTGAATGAATTCTACTTCAAAATTTTATGACAAGTGTATTTGACAAGCTGGCTAATTAATGTTTGTGGTAGAGCCGACGCAGTATAGCTAACGTTAATCTAGCAAGCTCATTAACACTACCTGGCAGTGCTCAAGTAAACAAACAAAGAGTTTTAGTGCAAAACTAATTTAAAACGCAAACCAGATCTTACTATTACAGTATTACAACAGGGATGCTAATTTGTTAAACGTTTCACTATGTGATTTACTTTTATCGTTTTTCAACTACCATTGTGCAAAGTAGAAACTCCAAAGTCTGTTTCAAAATAAAAGTAATTCTAAAACCAGTAAATATGTCAAAATAAACTTACAGGTAAAATACATAAAGCAACAAAGTTACTATTCAACAGGCCTTATTATAAGGTTATTTACACTATGTTCTATAAAAGTTTTTTTGTTCAAGGTTTTTTATTAAGGCAAAACAATATTTCAAAACATTTTACAAACAAAAGAATCCCCCTCCCAAGCCCTATAAAAGCTGTTTTGTAGACAATTATTTTAACATCTCCGGTCCGTCTAAGCAAGGTGAAAAATACCATATTTTGCACCTTACTAAAGAAATTAGAGTATCTTTTGCACATATTTTATAGCATACATTTAGGTCTGTCATGTGTTAAAATTCTCAATTTGGAATAACATTTATTTAAAATAAAGTTATGGAAATATTTGTTAGTCTGTTTATCCGATTCATCGATTAATCGAAGAAATAATCCACAGATTAATCGATTATCCAAATAATCGTTAGTTGCAGCCCTAGCCCAGACCATGCCAGACCCCCCTACCGGAGAACGAGAAATTGCTCACTGTTCAAATGAACGATTAAGTGGAACGATTCAGTTGTTCACAAGTCTTTTTAACTTGGAGACTGGGTTGTATATTTTGATCATTTTATTCAATAATCAATACCTTAAGTAGGAATTAGGTAGGGACTCCTGTATGGGCAATTATCAGACAATAAATGAATACATTATTAATTAGCTAGCTATTGCAACTTGCATCCATTGATCAGTTTAAATGTCTTTTTACTTGAATCTTGATCTGTTTGATCTTTGCAAACGTAAAACAGCCGTTGGTGTATAGCAATGAGCTGGAGGACTTCTTATGAATTCTGCTTGTGGTCATTTTGGAGTCTACTGTTTTCAGCCGTTCAATTGAATGAGTCACAAAAAAAGGACTTGTGCCTCTCGAGTCACTAAAACGATTTGTTAAATTATTGAATCGTTCAGGAACTGAACATCACTACATTACATCTAGCAGACCACCGGTGCTGGCAAAGGCGTACCAGACGATGTGCCGGACAAATAACTTTTGAAATGTCTAAATTACAGATGCCTTCTGTGATTTTTGGCGATATTTAGAATAATTTAGGCCTTGAAGTTCTAAAGAATGTAAGTTTAGGCACCCTAGAGTGAAAACGTATCCCCTCTTGGGACTTAGGTATTTTCCAGTGTCTAGGTTTGTATTTTCTCTTGTTCTACTGTGTCTAGAGGCACTGCAAACTCATTATACATCACCATATAACACTGGTTTGCTTGGCAGCTCTGTCAACGGGTCTTCTGTCTTCCTCTACTTTAGCAAACCACACATCCAGTCTATAATCGGGGGCCTTAAAAACTGTTTTGCAATTACGAAAATCGTGCACTGTATCTTTAACTACCATTAACTAACTTCTGCAAAGAAAGACTCATCCAAAATTGACTCTTATAATAGTGAGTGTTCAAAACGCTAAAGAAATTAGTTGCTGATATTTCAGTCAGTTTTCTAGCTAGCTACAGTAGCTATCTAGCTCTACAGTCAGTCAGTCAGTAGCTAGTTAAACAGCATAGCTTAACCAATGCAAGAACTCTGGTTACCTACTGTACTGCAAAAGTAACTAATAGAACTAGCAAAGTTTCCCCATCTGAATATTTCCCAAAATGTGCGACCCTAAACATGACTGAGTTCACTATACTCAAATGGCCTCCACAGTCACCAGGTCGCCATGCAATCGAGGACTTTTGGGATGTGCATTAACTGCGTGATGAAATGTCAATATGTACCAAAATCTCTGAGGAATGTTTCCAGGACATTGTTGAATCTATTACAATGAAGTGGCCGGTGAGTCTATTCATTGTTATTATTTAAAGAACCCTGCTGAAGAACACCAGTTTTACAGAACAAATTTTGTAAGTAAGCATTTTAGTGCATTAAATAAGTAATCTACTATTGTTTGTTTCAGTGGTGGATTTCAGGACTGGAAGAAAATTCCCTGGAGTGAAACTATTCTTTGGACATGAAATTCTGAATGGTATGTTGCCTTAATAATACTGTACATTCATGTATGCACTGTTTTATTTTAGGGCTGGGAATTGCAAGGGACCTCATTATACAATTTTATCATGATACTTTTGTGCCGATACGATATGTGTTGATTCTTATAATTCTTGTGATTCTGATTGTATGGCAAATCAATATTACGTTTTTCTGCTTCTTTTCTTAATTAAACATGCTTAACAGTTTAACCAAATACAATAAACTGCCAAAAACACTTAATACTATAACAAAAGCATGGCAATCATTTGATTTAAATATTAAAAGTGTTATTAAGGGAATATTTATGTGAAAAATGTTTGTCATGATTAATTTGAAAAGGTAATCACCCAAAACTCCTCTGGCTGGCTGTAGTTTCACTTTAAAACACAATAACAAAAATATAATTAATAGCATGTAAAATGTAATATTTGTAAAATTACTCAAATAAACTGCACTATCAACAGTACAGGAATGAAAAAGCATCATGTCGATCTTGGAAAAAAAATCACGTTGATTGTCTTCTGTCTGAATATTCAAAAAAAGAGACGGCCGGGCCAAACAGTCACATTTCTGTGGTCAAGCGGTTGCTTAGCATGTATTACCCACAATGCACGATGCAGCCTATTGACAACATATGGGTATTGAAACTAATGCAAGTGAATGTAGTGAGGTTATCCATCTCCCTGGTAGTACAGTATCTGTCTTAAAGCTGGGAGACTGTAACAAACTTGTGAACTGCCTCAATATTATTCTGAACGCACAGTGTTTGTGCTATCAGGAAATGTAAACAAACTAATTTGCCATTACGATATAGATGGATGAATGGGTTTTAGACAAATATGCCCATATTTATTAGCATTTTCTGGCAATCTTTTGATTGTTTTGTTTATGAAAAAATATTCCAAAAACATATTTTGGGGTTTGAGAATCAATACTAATATTGGCAAAACAAGTATTCTGATACATTGTATTATTGATTACATTTTATTTTTTCTTCACCCATCCCATTTATAATTAATCAAATAAAACAATATTATTATTTGGTAATTTGCTTTGCCCAAGATTGACCTTTATAATTGACAGTCTAGGTGCGTTGTCTAGCAACAGCTTTGTAGTTATGCCACAATGTTTCCTAATACCTGTTGAGCAGCACATTTCTCTGCAGTAGATGGCATAGTTATACAATAGACAATTACAATGAAATTGACATTTATCGCGTTACCAAGCTGTGCTCAAAAGTAAGACAAACACCTGTGGGAGACCATAATTGGTTTTGAAGGTAGATTAAAGCATTCAACAGTTGGATTAACAAAGTTGCTGCTATATAATGCAATCTACAATTCACTAGAACCATGGCACCATCTGTTCCAACACTGCAGGATATAAATGACTTAAAGATTAGCCATTGCCAGAGTATATGTCATGTCATGTCATGTCAATCCTACAGTATTCAATAACCCAAAACTGAACATTACTTTACCTGCAAGTTATTACTATTTACACCTTGTCAAGCTTTTATGGCTAGTTATTTGCTGTATGAAATTAATAGCTACGCTTATCTTTCAGTGGAATTCCCAAATGAAACGAGGACCAATGTTCGGTAAGTAGCTAGTTAGTTTTAACATGATCATCTAATCATGGAATAATGATTAGAGTGGTAACGGATGTATGACTCCAGTTACTTTTGTATGAAATATTGCATTCCCATCAACTGATTCAGCCTACTTGCAATGATGGTCAATATGTATTAATAGCTCTAGTGAACATAGCCTTGAAGGTCTCCTGACTGTGGCAGAGTTCCAGCCTTACATGAAGAATATTGTACTGGGTGAGTTGACCCTTACGTACATGTTAACGTAACAGAAGACATGGCTTTGCTTTCGCTTTGTTTGAATTGTTTGCATATGCGATATGAAAAAGATTTCTCACCCTTTCTCAGACGACGACGACGACGATGATGGGAACCATGTCAACTTTGTGGTTGTTGATGAGTTCCATGAGAAGTTTGGACCTGCTGTGAGTACCTAATTCCTAGCAACACTGCGTTGCCCCTGTGTGTAATCTTCACATCACTTATTTGCATACAGAAATGGATACAATTTCTGTGGTGTTGTAAATCCTACGGTGTGTGCACAAGGTTTCCTGGTGTGTTGTAAATCCTACGGTGTGTGCACAAGGTTTCCTGGTGTGTTGTAAATCCTACGGCGTGTGCACAAGGTTTCCTGGTGTGTTGTAAATCCTACGGCGTGTGCACAAGGTTTCCTGGTGTATACGGAGTTCAATTGAGTATCTCTGTGTGAGTCATGCTCTCTCTATCCAGGTGATGCACATCCGGAAACAGCAGGTGATCGGAATTGGAGCTGATGGGGTCGGGACATTCCAGCACAAGAGGATTTGTTGGCTGCAGGTGAGGAACAGTAGCTCAAAGTAACCCTACATAGGATAGTAGATGCTCTTCCTTTTGTAGTTTGTAATATTGAAATCTGAAGTCTGACAGTCTAAGAGCCATGACACAGTTGACTTGGATATACCATGGGTATGACATCACGCAACTTGTTTCTGACCTTATTGCTTTGGTAACAGGGTTTTAATAGCAATAACGAATCTCTGGGGTTTGTGCTATATTGAAAATGTACTATGTCTAAGCACTATGTCCACAATGCATCATGCCATTGAACAACTTGTGATGTATTGGGCAATATAGCACAAACCCCTGGTGTCTTATTGCTTAATTAAATATTACTTGCTATCTACAGTATAGTGAACTGTTTTCCAATCTCGTTTGTAGATTGCCACTAAGAACAAGGTGTACCTCTTTGACATCCTCTTGCTTGGAGCTCGGTCCTTTAAGAATGGCCTGTCTATGATCCTGGAAAGTAACCACATATTAAAGGTGAGAAATGCAGAGTATGCCATATTATGTTCTGTCTGATCTTCTGTCTTAGTATATATTTATATCCTTTGTTACCCAGAAGTACAATTCTCATTTCCTTTTTCTACTGGTGGCTGATTACTAATTTATGCCCTCAGTGTTGTGTTTGCATGTTTATGTGCAGCTCTACCGTTACCAAGTGTCCTAATGCAGACTGCGTGATTCGTTCTAATTATGAATTTTGAAATGTAAAAATCTGTAACTAATGTCCTGCTGCACATAGGTGGTCTTGGGCCTTAATAGATTCTCACTGTGTAATCTGTCCACGAGATTCTGTCCAAGGGAGTTTCTTTTTCAGGTCACCCATGACTGCAGAAGCATCGCCGGATGTCTTTTTGCTCAGTTTGGTGTAAATCTCAGCAATGTCTTTGACACACAGGTAATGCTGTGTAATGCACTAAAAGGGCACTGAAGGTTCTTGAAAATGTCTGGATGATTAGGTAGATCACAACACTTAACGTCACATCTTAGCATTTATAATGACGTGTTCGGAGCGTACCTCGGTTGGATTGAGTTGCCTCCTACGGCAGAAATCAGAATCTACCTACAGTACAATCACCATGACTCAGAGATGCCAAGTTAAGTATTGGACAATAATAACTGCACATATACTTACACTAGACTACAGTCTACATTGACGAGGAATGCTTTTTGTCTATTTCAATGTAATTCCATTTACTACTGGTAAACAAAGTTCTTCACAGAGTTGTACATACCAATGTAGATCTCAAGGAAATCCAACAGATAGTCAAAGCTTAACCCTCCTTGGCCTATTGACGCTCTAGAGCATCAAACGCGATTATCTCACGAAGTAGGAAGTGAAAATGGCACATTTACAATGATGTGGTACATCATCCTGCATAAAACAACAATTTTTGGAGTTGGGATTTAGCTGGGTTATAAAAATGTATAGACATCTAGTTAGAAATGAGTGCAGTATTTTGATGTTGACTTGTTTGTATGGCCGCCAAACATTGCACACTGGTCCAGGAGCCCTGGGGGCTTGACAATAAGCAATAAAAAGCCTTATTCATTATAGTTTACATGCTTTTACACATAAAAAACAACAAAAAATACACACATTCTTGAGTTTTTTGGATAAATATTTAATAAAACATAAAATTCAATGACCCAGGATGTTGGATTGCATTCATCCATGTTGTAGCCATGGGTCTGCTGAGTCCAGAACCATAAGGCACGTCACTGTAGGTCAAAGTATGACCTTTCTAGAGGCTAAAAAGTCAACTGTGTGCCAGGTGTACCTAAGACCCCTTAGACCCTGAAGGGTTTTTGTACAATAATAATGCATAGCTATGGCTCACACCAATATGTGTCCTGGTTATGGACACCTCCCAACAGAATGACATTTCTGGCTATTTAAGGTGACTTAAGCTTCCCCCATGGTGACCCGTTTTCATAAAATCACCTTACACTTAAATTATTTCACCTTAGCCTACATAATGAAACCAACACGTGGGTTTAAAGATGGTCTGCAATTTTTTCGTAATTGCAAAAAAAATGTTTAGGCCCCCATATTTTATTCTGGATGTGTAGTATATTGTTTATATTAAATGCACAGTAAGTAGAATCATCGTCTTACCGTATTTAGCTTGAAACCTTGCATGTTCTCAAGGCAATTGCAGACATTCCCTTACCAAGCGTCAGGCAGGGAATTCCCAAAAATGTTGGTCTGTTATAAGACTGCCCGATTGTCGAGCACAACTTAGTTTGAATTGCCTTTGAATAATTAATGAGCAGACATTAATTACCTGCTATACGTTTATTTAGGATTACCAGCAAACAAACTAGCAATGAACGTGCTTTGTATTAAGTAGCCAAATCACATTCAGTTAACAAAAGTAGGCTACTTTAATTCTCTAAGAGCTGCATGAAAATGAATGAGTTAATTACAAATGATAAAATCTACATACCTTTACCAAACTATAAAAGACTAATAACGACTGTTAAAATAACAGTGGGACATGTTCAACTGCCTTTGAACTGGTGGTGGGCCTGTCACGATAACATATTTTGCTGGACGATCTATTGTCCCAGAAAATATTGCGATAAACGATAATATTGTCGATCTGAGACCATTTTCATCTTATATAATGATAATGGCATAATAATGCAGCTACACCTTTTCAAAGATCAATAAAGAATATTTAACTGGAACTGGAAGACATTTTAAATATCCACAATAAATGAACAAAACAACCAAAAACAAATAAAATGGACACTCATTTAACACTCTCTGTTAACAAAAGATGCACTGCAATTAAAACCAAACAAATTGCGGAATGCATCTTTAACCAACCCAGAATGACTTCGCAATCCTATACACAGTTTTGTGCAGACTAGCTTTCCAGGTGCTATGGTACCATACCTCAAACATTTAACCATAGTAAATACAGCAATGTAGAATTGGCATATTTCTCCCTTTATGGGAAACCAAGAAAGCCAGAAATGACTGTTACATCTTTTGAATGTCATACCTTTCTGTACATCAGTTTTATTTTGATTTCACACATTGAGTGTTCAAATGTCGGTGTGGTGGGGGCTCCTCCGTCTGAGACCAGGGCTTTTACGAATTGTTTGTGAGCCTAAAACACATAATTGCGCAGGTTTGATGTGTTTTGTGCACCAAGCAAATAATTTTACACTACAGTCATAATAATTGATATGTCCCTTACCTTATCGCTGATCTATGAAATTCTCAACAGGTTGCTGATATCCTGTGCTTTTACACAGAAACAGGTGGTTTTCTGCCAGACAGGGTAAGTACATTACAGGAGGTGGTGAGTCTACATCTGAAGATGCCTTCGTCACGACTCTCATCTCTGAAGATCAAGTCAATGCTCACCAAGGTACGCACCCCTAAAGCAGGACATGCACCCCTAAAGAAGGACACGCACCCCTAAAGCAGGACTTTCATGTGTGTCTGCACTGGTAGGAGGATAAAGAGGTGTGGTACGTGCGCCCCTGCCCCCCATGCCTGTTGAAGGTCATGGCCCTGTCTGTGGTCCATCTGAGGCCTTTAAGGCTGGTGCTGCTAGATGCCCTAATGGCTGACTACACGGGCCTGGTGGACTCCTACCTGAGCAGCAGCCGAGAGGAACCCGTCTACACCCAGAACATTGGCTCGGTGAGCCACACGCTTCCGAATAATAGAGGATATTTAATGACATGACGGTTATTCTCAGATCAAGCAATAGTTTGTGATTTGAGTGGAGCTTCTGCATATAGCACTTAAGTCTCTTTGTGCTAGAAAGAGTTTGTAGTCATTGTGTGTAACGTTCTACCCTGGAATTCCAGTTCTCGCGAAAGCACAATTTGAATTTGCTCAGCAAGTTACTCTGGCACAGAGTAATTCTGCTCGTTAACTATGCCCTTGTAGCCGAGTTGCACCAATCACATCGGTGTATCTGATATAGGCGTGCCAGAGGTGTGTTAAACAGATGACGACAGCGCTGCGACCTCAAAGTCATTAGTAAACATTTTTAGATCGCTATGGATGAACACCAGTTGTTTAAAACTGCTTTGGCCGCTACAATGAACGAGTTAAGACTTGGTTTTTGTCTAAAAGAGGAACAGAAGACGACACTCTAATCGTTCCTTTTTTAAAAGGAAGTTTTTACTGTTTTGCCGACCTGATATGGCAAGAGTTTTATCTACCAGTTAGCTCCGCCATAGGGGCTTAGCGAAAAACCAATGGTGATAGGTCGTAGTGTTATCCAATTGCGTACAGTGAGACTTTCAAATGCATGCTTGGTGCCGCCCCTCGAGTTGGGTCATTTTCATTACTCGAACCCAGACCCTTATATCCTCCGGATTTGGGTCTGGATTTTTCCAGGCTAGTAACGTTTTTACAACTACAAAAAAATTATTTTAGGAGTAGTAAACATTAGGAACTAGCATATTGGATCCAGGGATGGAAAACATTTAACTTAAATAATAAAATATTTAGACAATAGTAGAATTTAGACATTTCACAATATTGAACTAGAAACAAATGCATATTATGGACAAAATAATGTATTTTCAGAAATTGGTTATGTTTTCCCTGTATTATTCCTGTGTACAATTAAAAAAATGAGTGTGTGTTTTTGACTTTTGGGGCCTGTGATTAATATGTTAGTGTTTGTGTCTACAGAGTGATGTTCTATCGCTGCCCAGGGAGCTGCACGATTTGGAACGCAAGCGTGAGGGTCGCCAACACTGGGCTGTCAACCATTACCCTGTCACTGAACAGGGCCTCCTGAAACGCTCCAGCCCTACAGATTCATCACAGTCACAGGAAGGGCAGGGCCAGGACACAGCCACCCAGAGACAATCAGCGCCTCACTGCTCTGCTGCAGCAGAGACTATTCCCCCAACACCTCAGGCCTCAGCAGAGCCTTTGCATTGCAGCAGGACCCCATGGGCTTCTGAATTCCAAGCAAAGCAGATGCACTTGACCCCAGATGCCCAGCAGAGCAGGAAACAGGCCACAGGAGAGGTCAACCCTGTGGCTACTCCAGGATCACCAGGACTCTTGGAGGCTGTGGTGGACACGATGTCAGGCAGAGGGAGGTCTCTGATAAAGGACCCCGTGCCACAGACTCTCCCTACCTTTCCCTCCCTAGGAAGAGGCCTGCTTCTGCCGATACCAGCAGCCCAGGGAAACCCAAGAGTTCTGAAGACTGAAGCCCCAGTGGGGAGGGTGGAGGCGCCTGTCTTCACAAGACCCAGCCCAATAGAGCAAGGTGTGCCTCAGCAGGCACATCTCCAGCAGGTTTCCTTCTTTGGTTCTGCCAGGCCTGAAAACAACATCCCCAGTCCAGGCCGCAGCTTGCAGCGACCCCAAGGTCTCACCTCTGCCTTAAGTCAATCTTTCAGGTCATTTAGAAAGACTTAAGAGGGCCAGCCTTAAGATAAATCAAATGTGGTCTTTGAAAAATACTGTTCATGTTTATTCCACAAACACCACTAGATGGCAGAATACTGTCAGAATATTGTAATATAGAGTATAAATACCGTCAATGTTTAGGGAGAAAAGAATAGTGTATCAGGTGATTTTATGTCAAATGGAATTATTACAGTTTACATTTCACATACAGTTTACAATGGGATTTAATATTAAAAAAATGCTGTATCTGGTTTAATATTTACATGGGTTCATTTAAGATTTATTTGAATGTTTTTTTACATTGCTGTTCAGAACTTCATTGACAAGGTTTAATAAACATTAGTTGTGCATGTTTCTAGCTAATTTCCAACTGAATTGTTAATTCTACCAAATGCAGTGGCACTACACCAAACAATGCTTACCATCTATTTAAAAAGACATGCAATTATAATGAAACTCAATGAAGCACATCAACACACATTTATTGTGGATATTAAACACGTTGATGGTCATGCATTCATCAGACTAACAGCGTTGTTGGAACAAACCCAATGGCAAAACACTTTGCGCTTATGATTAATTGGCTAAATACTTGGCTTCTTCACTGCTGTTAATTGAGGCAGAAAGCAGAGGAAAGCATAGATTAATTTTCCAGTTAATTGAGGAAAAACATTGTTTCTGGAAGGTTCCTTTCATTACAGATTAGCGGGAAATTAGAGTTGGCACAATGAATTCAGGAAGATGACGTTATTGAAGTGATATTGCCTGTCTGCAGCACTAATCAATAAGGAAGTTTAGATGTTGACCACCACGAATCAACCAATCCAGCACCTGCCACATTTATACAGGGAAAACAAACGGACATTTTGAATGAATATTCAGAGGTGCAGTTTGGAATTAAAACAGGATATTAATGCAATGTTGCATTCAAACGGCAGCAGGTTGTGAGGCACAAATGGGGCCTGTGTTAATCACATTCTTTCGCCATTGTAACTATTATAGCAACTTGGGATTATGCCAGGTCTCCTGTTGGTTAGCATGAAGCAGATAAAGTAATCTTAATTAACTGGATGTGACCACAGAACAAAGAATCATCTCTATTGCCAGGCAGCTCGTCACCATCTCATATTAGGGAGTTGATCGATGGATCCATTCTTGCGTTCTTCACCCCTAGGCCTTTAGCTCTTCTATATTACGCTCCAGAAAAATCTGTTTTTTGTTTTCAGAACATATGATAACTGATTATTCCAGACAATTTAGCAATGGTCTATGGGTTTTACCATGGTTCTTATCAAAAGCTTTTTCTTTTCGAAGACATTAAGTTTAACCTCTTTAGTTGGTAGAAATGCCATGGCCCAGACCATTGTGTGCCTTAGCCTTCCGGTTCCTGAAACTACACCAGTCTGTCATTGCCTTTGGTCATAAAGCACTCCACAATCCCATTGTTTATACATCATTTTCTATAAAACATGGGAATGTAGATTCTCATTGTATGACTAAACTATACTTCTTGTTCAGTAGTCCATATTGTTACAGTTAATTGTGAAACACAGGCTGCGTCTCGCTGACGAGAAGACAGAAAAGTGCAGGAGGAGAGCTTTACTGCTGTGCTGTTGAGGGTGGGGCCCTGTCATTGACCGATATAGAGGGACCTTTATTTCAGAGGACACTGCATTTCCTGTCCGTCACAATAATGCATTATGAGCTCCACTTCCTGTTTCTCAGGCTTGGAAGGAAGGAACTGGGTGCTTGTCACACGGTAGTCTTTGCTTCCTACTTCCTCCCCCGGCCCCTAACTTCAGACAGGGCGATGACTACACCTTGAACATCACAGCAGGATGTGGAGAATTATTTTTAGTGTCAGGTCGGAAAGGTAGGACACACGTGTAAACATTAACCTCAGAAATACCAGCTGGGTTTGTTGGTTACAAGAAGATGTTTTTATCTGACAACTCATCTCCGGGGTAATGGAGGCCCACTGTTTGCTCCTGGTGTCACTGTGGGGCCAGAAACACAATTCACTTTAGATTTAAATAAAAAACTATTCAAGTCACGTTATTCATACAAATACTGTTTATTTTATCCATATTATAAACTTAGTAGACATCCTTTAAAACATCTTAAATCAATGTCATCAGGGAGTATGGTAGTCAGCATCACTAGCGAAGTACTGTTATAGTATACTTTCAAACAACTATACCTACTGTATATATATTTTTTGGCTCAGCTAGTCCCTGGGCAAAAGGCAAAACACACTTCCTTTCTGAGATGTAGTTCTGGCATAAAAACCTTGATCAATCGGGGCGATAATTAGAGAATGGCTTGACTAGATGTATATCTGAGGACTCTCCCAAACCCAAAGTGTGTTGTAGTGGTCAAGCAAGACTATAAGAGTGAATCTGACATTTAGGAGGGGGAAATGTATTATCATCATTGCTACACTTTCTTTCGTATTACACTTTCTGTCATATCTGTATTGGCACCCTGGCATTTAGAACTCAACCCGAGATAACAGTACTGAGTCTTACATAATGTTTGAGAACACAAAGCCAGCAACCTTATTCCATAAGGCAAAGACAGGTGTTATACGGTAAGGTTTTGTACTGTATGATCTACATTTATGTTTCTTATGATATACCTTCTTTTAATATTTGTGTACATACCTGTATTTAGACATTTAATTCAAACAGTCTACTAATTCATCTGTTAAATCTTAATTAATCTATGGCAGCTGTGATGACTGTATTACCCACCAAACCATCAGTCATTGCAATTCAATCTAAAACTGTGAAAATGAATGTTGCTGATTGATACTCAACTTGCTGTTGGCCATCACATTTCCACTGCATTTAGGACGTGCCACAAAAGGACCAGCTGCTATCATGTCAGTGAGTGTCAAGTTAACACAGGTGAGAGTGTTGACGAGGACAAGACTAGAGATCACTCTGTTGTGCTGATTGAGTTAGAATAACAGACTGGAATTGGGCGGTGCTTGAAATCATTGTTCTTCCTCTGTCAACTATGGTTACCTGCAAGAAAAACACATGCCGTCATCATTGCTTTGCGCAAAAAGATTTATAGGCAAGCAGAAGCGTCATGCACCTATTTTTTTAAGGGGGCAGAGTGTGCACAATACACGCAGACATGTGCACACAAATACAGATATTAAAAAGAAAATCCACTTGGCTCAAAAATCTGAGGGGGCACGTGCTGTAGGAAAGGATATTGCTGCTAGTAAGATTGCACCTAAATCAACCATTTATCAGATCATCAAGAATTTCAAGGAGAGAGACAATGGAAACACAATGTCCATTTTTATTGCTATACTGATGACACACAGCTTTACATTTGGCTTAGCTCTTCTTGTTGTTTGATATCATTCTCATCATCTGATAAGAAGTACCAACCCTTAAGTATATTAATTATGTTCTAAATAGCATATGAAAAGAATAAATATAGAATAAGTCCTATTTTGAAGAGACAGGGAGTGCTGGAAAAGCATTTGGCTTTGTGACAGGTGTTCTATATTTATCCTCACCTACTGCATACAAATAAATAATAATTAAATAATGCAGTTTTAACTTGGAAAACAATTTGGCAAGAAGTACCTGATTAAATGGCCAAGTGTTTAGGGAGTCAGACTTGTAGTTGTGAGGTTGAGGGTTTGATTCCTGACTATGCCAAATTTTGTAGTATCCTTGAGCAAGGCATTTACCCATAATTCGCTCCAGGGTCAATGTCCTTGTACTTACTATAAGTTGCTCTGGATAGGAGTATCTGTTAACTGACTAAAATGTAAATGTATAATAATTTGTTGTATGCACATTTTAACGTTTCCACATGCAATGCAGGTTTGCTAACGCACTAGCAAGGCCTAAATTCATGAATCTAACTTTGCTTATTCAGCTAACTCTGGGCTCAACAATGACTGTAAATATAACAAAATATCTGTTTGACCAGAAACAAACAATTCACTTTACAATTTTACCCATAGTATAAATGTAATAATATGGAGAAAAAAATTTACAAAATATTAGGTTGTCATGATGGTATGAGGACCAGATTGGAAATTTGACAAGGACACCCTTTCTTTAACAATGGGTTCTACTGTAGAGTAACCACAGATAGTCAGGACACCCACTAACATTCCACCCTAAAAACAACACCCTGCACGGGGCAGAGGACTGGGATAAAATTCCAGTGAGAACTAATAAAAAATGCAAATCTTCCACCTCAGGCTTTTCAGTGTTAATATATGAACATGTTTGTTTCAGGGACTCCTCAGTCTTGTCACTCTTGTACAGTACACATAAAGACTGTAGACAGTGGGCAAGGCCTTCCTTCACCAGAAGCCTGCCGCCATATTGGGCCCTTCAGCCAGAGCAGACTGAATCAGCAACAGTAGGAACAGATTGAGTGACAGTCCGGAGCAGATGAGGCATGTATAGCAAGGCAGAGGGCAGGCCTGCAGAACACCATGCAAATAAGTGCCAGCCTGTACAACTGGCAACAAATGGCCTGTTTGAGGGCACATTCACAGCCAGACCTCTAAGCTGTAACAGCGGGTTGTCTTGGCTTCTGTCCTCACAAGACTTCCACTCACCCTGATGGCATTTACCGACTGCTTTACATCCATTTACTGGATGATAAAAATACATATAGACCCTTGGTTACTTGGGTATATTGTGAACGGACACACAGCAAAAACTCGGGTGTTAAATCAACACCTTAAGTGTTAAATTAACACTCTCAGTGTACTACACTGCTCAAAAAAATAAAGGTAACACTAAGATAACACATCCTAGATCTGAATGAATGAACTAATCGTATGAAATACTTTCGTCTTTACATATTTGAATGTGCTGACAACAAAATCACACAAAAACTATCAATTGAAATCAAATTTATCAACCCATGGAGGTCTGGATATGGAGTCACACACAAAATCAAAGTGGAAAACCACACTACAGGCTGATCCAACTTTGATGTAATGTCCTTAAAACAAGTCAAAATGAGGCTAAGTAGTGTGTGTGGCCTCCACGTGCCCGTATGGCCTCCCTACAACGCCTGGACATGCTCCTGATGAGGTGGTGGATGGTCTCCTGAGGGATGTCCTCCCAGACCTGGACTAAAGCATACGCCAACTCCTGGACAGTCTGTAATGCAATGTGGCGTTGGTGGATGGAGTGAGACATGGTGTCCCAGATGTGCTCAATCGGATTCAGGTCTGGGGTACGGGCGGGCCAGTCCATAGCATCAATGCCTTCTTCTTGCAGGAACTGCTGACACACTCCAGCCACATGAGGTCTGGCATTGTCTTGCATTGTGAGGAACCCAGGGCCAACCGAACCAGCATATGGTCTCACAAGGGGTCTGAGTATCTCATCTCGGTACCTAATGGCAGTCAGGCTACCTCTGGCGAGCACATGGAGGGCTGTGCGGCCCCCCAAAGAAATGCCACCCCACACCATTACTGACCCACCGCCAAACCGGTCATGCTGGAGGATGTTGCAGGCAGCAGAACTTTCTCCACGGCGTCTCCAGACTCTGTCACGTCTGTCACGTGCTCAGTGTGAACCTGCTTTTATCTGTGAAGAGCACAGGGCGCCAGTGGCAAATTTGCCTATCTTGGTGTTCTCCCGTGGGCGTTGGGCCCTCATACCACCCTCATGGAGTCTGTTTCTGACCATTTGAATGGACACATGCACTTTTTTGGCCTGCTGGAGATCATTTTGGATGGCTCTGGCAGTGCTCCTCTTTTTTTTCACTACAGTGAAAGCACTGCCATCATTCAAAAGTGACCAAAACATCAGCCAGGAAGCATAGGAACTGAGAAGTGGTCTGTGGTCACCACCTGCAGAACCACTCCTTTTTTGGGGGTGTCTTGCTAATTGCCTATAATTTCCACCTGTTGTCTGTTCCATTTGCACAATAGCAGGTGAAATTGATTGTCAATCAGTGTTGCTTCCTGAGTGGATAGTGTGATTTCACAGAAGTGTGATTGACTTAGAGGTAGATTGTGTTGTTTAGGTGTTCCCTTTATTTTTTTGAGCAGTGTATATAAACACTGGGAGTGTTAATTTAACACTTAGGATGTTGATTTAACACCAGAGTTTTTGCTGTGCAGGGAGACTCTTCTCTTAGTGTGGTATCCTTTTCCTGGTTTCTAAATTGCAATTTTTCAATTGTTTGCATTTCTGCACTGTGGATCTGGAGAAACTCCATTTCGTTCCACTCTCCCCAACTAGAAGAAATAACAAATAAAACTGATTTCAGTGGATGTTGTGGACTCATGCCTCTCAGCCAGCCTACTCTGTAGGTTCAGTAGGGGGTTTGATCGGGCCGTAATGACAAACTCCATGACATGGCTCAGAACATAAAGGTTTGGGAATGACACGTTAAAAGATACATCGATAAGCCTCATAAGGTTTACAACATCATGAAGAGGACAGTGCCGGTCAACAGAAGAAATATAAATTCTACATCAGATGTTTTAGAAATTAGTGTTCTGGATGTTGGCACGATCATCTGTTACAAATGGCTTTGATTTTTAAGATGCGAGATTAGGTTCTGGCAAGTTTGGCATAATTAAGGCCTGTGTGTGTTGTGTGGGAGGGTTTGGTTAAAGTCAAAGGGAGAGATTGGTTTTGGGATAATGCTCCCTGTGGCTGGCTGAATTAGTGCCTGCTGGTTTGGGCTGGCAGCTGCGCTTTGGTCCTGGCACATTGACAGCCTGCCTGGCAAGAAGATGCCATGTTGCCAGGGCCAACCATGAAGGCTGTCTGTGAGGAACCGAAGCCAAACACCAAATACAAACTTCCCCAGTCTCTCCTCAAGGCCTTTGTCTCTGAACCTCCAAATTCTATTTCTACTTGTTGGGGCAATATTATTGGATTAGTGGTAGATTAAGTTAGGCAATTAAAATGGCACATTTGATTGATCTCATGTGAGACATGTAAAGGCCATCTAAAGTCTCCCTGACATTCAAAAATATTGAAAATGTCACGATACATACAATATTTCCCACAGACTTCTCCCAGAACAGTCTGGTGCCAAGATATGTCGAGCAGTTATTCCTTGTCCCTAACACTATGTACAGTCGAACATAATAAAAATGTACATATATTCAAAAAACAAATTAAAATAAGTTTACATTTCCTAGCTCTTTTTGTCCTCAACAATTCTGAATAAAACATCAACTCAAGTTTGATACAGAAATCAATGTCATCTGTTTTAACATGTTTACTGCCTAATTGAAAACAAATAAAAGGTTGGAAAAGGGTTTATATTTAACGACACTATTTCTACCAGCTGGTGAAAATATATTCTTTTTTACAGAATATTTTTACAAGTTCTGATATATGTAGTTAGGTGGGGAACACATAAGACATGTTGGTAGAACCTGAAATGTGAGTTATTTAGTAACCATGCAGTGATTAAATATTGGACAAAAAACTGCTCTATTGTTTTGATGCAAGATTCATACTTCCTGTTGATACTGTACATACTTGGACTTTACTGCATCATCAGTAAACTACACAAGTCTTTCCTTATGTAGTTTAAAAAAATTAGGATTACAAAGTGTATTAATAAATCTAAAATTAGAGAAAAAAATATATACTGGTATCTAGGACCCATACCTTAAAATACCTTACAACCACTGACCTGGACAGACCAGAAGTTCAACAAATTCCCTTGTATAATTGTAATGGTATTTGTCTTAGAATTAAAAGATTTGTCTTTTCTATTGTAAAAAGTGACCTTAAAATGTGAAATTTCCTGTCACGGGTGTCCAAGAAAGAAAAAAGGTGATTAATAAGCCTCAATCTAGTAATCTGATCTGACACACTTTGTCGTATCCTTTAAAGACATAACCCTACTCAAGGCCCGCCTCTTGCAACTCAGCCATTGGTTCAGCCAAACCCTGCCAAACTCTACGTAGAGTGTAGGACGTGTAGTGGTGACATGTGAGTCTTTGACCCTGGCTGTGGAAGAGCTCTCCGCTATAACGTTTAGAGGAACCTCCTGGGCCTGGCTGTTGGCATAGATGCAGGGGCACCTGTCCAGGGATGGCACAGGGATATCAGCATGGCGCAAACTCACCAGATGTTATCTCCTTGTCAAAGACAGCTGTGTCTGAATATTTATTAAAAGAGCAGATTAATGTGTTTATTTGGTCCAATTGGGTGTGGCTTCAAACAGGCCGATGTGTTTGCAGCTGCCCACTTCTAGAGCAGATCTGCGCAACAGGAGCACCTCAAGGGGAATCTGGCCTGTAAGTAAGATAAGAAAAAAACACCATAAAAGAGGACATTTTTGACAAATAAAATAACTGACATTTTTTAGGACAGAAATTAAAGTATTGATTGCACACTCCCTACACAGACTCCCCCCACAATTATTTATGAAACTTTAAGCTAGATCACCCGCATGGAAAACTTGTGCGAAACATATATGCACATACATATATGTATACAGTAGGATTCCTCAACATATATGTACATATGTGTCCTGAATGTATTCATTAAATATATAACTTGCGCTTCTCACAATATTGTAATATATTGCATATTATATATTTTAACATGTATTATTATACTGTATGTTAAGATAATGAAATATATGAGACAATACATTATTTTCATGAGAATCTCCTTATTATTGTGATTTTAGAACTATTGTTGGCAATGGAACAAACCAAAAATAACCAGCCGTTTAGGCCATATTGTATTACCGGTACATTAACTACTGTGAAAAACAGTATTATTATCTTATACAAACATAATATATACATATAATATATATTACCATAATTTTAATCAAATGCATTGTAAGCAAAGAAATAACTGTGTATGGTCAGTCATCATTTAATTATCCCCTTTATTCACAGTTTCATTCAACTGCCATTTTGTCACAATCTACTGGAATGTTTACTAAAAACACCAAGGTTTTGACTTTACTCATTGTCATGCAGCATATAGCACCTTTTTCAGTTTCAGTATAATGATCCACTTTGTACTCCAAGTTTACATTTCAAAAGAGACCTATTATGAAACGCTATTCCTCTGCAAAGGTAATTCAAAGAAACGACTAGATATTAGAATACACACATGACAGGAAACAATACAAATGCAGATGTATATGTTTAATGCATATTAACACTTATAATTTTTCACTATATGTCAATATCTTTAAATATATTTGAGACATATTATGATTAATATTATGTCTAATATTAATATTAATATTAAAACATATTTGAAAAGGGTCAAAATTGAATATAATATATATATGTATGAACTATATGGCCATATAATACATATATGCACATATAACAAACATGTTTTCGCAAAATATGTCAATATATAATACTTCCGTGTGGGCACTGACCAGTTGCCCAGTTGTTGTCCCCTCCTTTCATACTCCATGCATGGCTGTCTTCTGACCTACCAGTAACATTATTACCAGAGAGGGACAGCTACTGCAGTGAAATTAGAACCAGGTAGACACCTGGAACAAACAGGAGTCTTTGTCCAACTGTCCATAACAAATGCTGGCCAGCCTGCCCATTAGCTGTGTAAATGTTAGTGGGCATTCTAGGCCTGGCAATGGTGAAAGAGCAGCTGCCCATCGATTTGCCTGTCATGGCTGGCCGGTGACACTGATGCCTGTGACCATGTGCTGTCCAATACTTTCTGCTGCCATTCATTCTGTGCCAGTAACCGATGAGGTTTTGAGATACTCACTGGGGCTGACACTCAAACACCCACACACAACACACAAACACAATATTGCCTGTTTCTCTTTTGTCGCTTGACCAACCTTGGCTCTCAATAAAAAAAAGGCCCCTTTGAAGGAAAGAGAGAAAGGCAATTTGGTCAAACCGTCTTCCAGCCAGTGGTAATGACGGTGGTGAATGTGAAGGGGTATTTGGTCAAGCAGTCTACTGACTTTGAGGTTGTTGTCTGAAGAGAGCAGATGGTCTATACTGCCTAAACAAGTTGAATAAAGCAGCGAGCTCGCAAAGCAGATACGTGGGTAAACTGTTGTACGTCCCCTCTCCTTGTTTTTTCACGGGTATGGCAAAAGGGCTTCTATACAGCTGGGACACAATGGGTGCAGATAATTTGAGCAAAGTGTTTTGGTGCTGCTGGTATAACGAGGATCAAGTGGTCAGGCTTATTATTGCCACCTGAAGGTGCTAGGGCCCAGTTGCATCTGCAATAACTGACAGTCCATGCTGCTTTTCATGTTTAATTACTAAACACAATATTTTCCATTTCCATGATTCTGAGAATAGGGGGTAAATACTCAAAGAGTTGTTGCTATTTACTACCATGACTTATAAGGAAAAAGGCATCTCATCTATTTCCCATAATAAAAAAATGTATTCTTTTTTGTAATTTGAGCCTTTTTATCTATCAAACTCTAATCTTCTAACCACCAAAGTAACCACAACCCTGAGAACACAGAGGGAAAAAGATTATAACTGATAGCATATTGAGAGTGAAATGGAACGATTACCACACTAGCTAATAGCTTTACCTCCAGACATCATGGTAGAATGGATCAGAAAAAGCCCCGGACAAATTCCTGTGGTCCCTTGAAACATTCTCAGTCACATGCAACTGAATTAGCAGAATGGCATGAATACAAACCAACCTGTCATTTTCACTAAACACACACTATGAATAATGCATAGACATCTCAAATTTCAAAAACACAAAGTTTTCCAAAACTAGTGTTCAAGCAGTCATGCTCCTGTGAAGCAGAAAGACAGCAATGCTGACAGCCAACAGATGAACACAGGAAGTCTTTGACGGTGTTCTCTGCTCTACACATTATGAAAACATGCTTTAAACGTACAATATGTCGTTTTTGGCCGCTAGGGGTCTCTCAATCAATACAATAGCAAAAAATGTACTTAAATGACTTTGGAAAACAGCGTGGGATCATGGGTTTTGTTATCGTCGTCAATGACAACCTTCCAATCTAGCGTCTCCGGCAGAAAAAATGTTCACTGACAAAGTAAAATATTATAACTTTTTTCACGTTATGTTTTGCGGTTCCCTGGAACTTAGAGCAACTACAGGAGTCAAAGGTTATATGACGCCATTGACAGAAGACAAAATGAAATTTCACGTGTCTTTGAATTATATTACATATTTCTCTGGATTTGAAAGTTGGTGGAAACATTTAGGATAATGTAAGTACACAACTAACAAATATATATAATATAGGTATAGTGATGTTTGCTTTTTTAATGCAAAGTGTGCTTTTTGTTATTGTTTTGGAAAAATACATATTGTACCTTTAATGCAGACTGATAGGGTATCTTGCGACTGGAATTAACCTTAATGGTTAATCCATCACAATTTGGATCGTTGTGCTAAGACTGAGGTAATCGCAGGACTGTTTATTTGCTCGAGCTGGTGAAAGACTTCAGGATGTTTGCGAGCGACAGCCTGCTAAACTTGCAGAAAACTGAGATTGTCTAGGTGGAAAAAAAACAATATGCATGACAAGAAACAGGTTAGTGTCCAAGTAAAGGTTTGGGTGGCAAAGTGGCCTACTGGTTAGGGCATCTGACTGGGGTCTGAACAGCCCCTGGTGAAATCCTCCCACCACAATTTTGAAAAGCTCCATGATTCTAGGTGAGCAAGACAGTTAATCCTAATTGTTCCAAGTTTGTTGCTGCAATTCAGAATAGGTTCTTAGTCAACTTGCCTGGTTAAATAACAGTAGTAATAATTAAAAACAGTTACAGGTACATCTCCCAGCTGACTATTTGCAACATCAGATGTGTATTATGAATCACATCTGATCGTGGTTTTTATGATGTTGCTCAGCTCAACAATGAAGTATTCACTGGAACCTTTATGCACCAGAAGCATCTCACTCTCCAGAGTTCCACCTTGATTAAGCTAACAGACATGCTGCGTGAGGCCCCCGAGTTAATCCAGGAGCCTGATTCCAGCATGCTCCAGAAGGCTTTGTTTTTCACTATTCACTCTGCTGAAACACCTGATCACAGAGAAGGAAGTGGTGTGTGGGGGTTTGTCTGTCATCAGTCCTTTGTCCTCCATTCTCCTCTCCTCCACAGCTGGAGCCATGTCCCTTAGTGTGGATATGTCCTGTGTTGAATTTGAGAGGAGATACTGAAGGCGAACAAACAAACGTAGCCAGATTGAAGATGCATTGTCAGACTTAGCTGATCATGCTGCAATGAATTTCATTAACCAGATTGAATTCAACAGGGTTTCATTCCCTTAACAGCACATTTACTATTTGATTAAGGAGGAACTCTACGGGGGCAGTGCATGTAGCGACGAGCGGAGTATGTAGAATAGCTGTTTCGGGGGTCGGGGTTAAGCATGACTGTTTCGGGTAAATTTAGTTCTTATCAACATGTCTATCTATCTATATTTCCCTCAGAATCTATAGGTTAACACAACAGTTTCAATCATGTGTCTTGGCCTTATTTACCCCAGGTATGGGATGTTTTAAGCAGAAGGACAGGGTAGGTTGTGGTACGTACTGTCACGACCCCTCCTATGTAGCCTGTTTTCCCTGTGTGTCTGTTTGTGTTGTACATTGTCGGTTCCTTGTTGGCATTCCTGAACGCACCTCTCCTGCATGTGCCATACCTGTGTCTTCTTCCAATCAACACACCTGGTCCTGACGAGCCTGCCTGCCAATTCAACCTTGGAGCCAGATCGTTAAGTCACATCCGTATGTGCTATGCCTAAGAATTGGAATCAGCTTTTGTTTGTATCACAATTGTTGTTCTGCCTCTTGTTATGCTGCCTTCTTATCTCTACCCCTTGTCTGCTTAAAGGAGTGTTCCACAGTAAATCAGTTTCATAGTATACTATTTACAAACGTTACAATAGATGATTTATGTCATATACACATCTGTTCTTTTTCAATATATCAGAGAAAAGCCAATAGTATATTTCAGTTCCTTTCGCATCCACTGGGGGGCTTCTGTATCCGTTTAAACTTGAGCTACCACAACTCCCAGAATTCTAAGCGAATTTAGTGCCCGTCCCCGTTTGAACATCGATACAGAACATGGGCAATTCAACAGCACACGTCTGTACAGCTTGACGCTAGAAAGTTATACATATTTGTTTTTGAAATTGT
>JACXGM010011167.1:14071-25462 GCA_016801145.1 Umbra pygmaea | reverse complement strand
TGTTTTTGATTGATGTGTCTGTAGACATCTGCTGTTATATCGAAAATGGCAGGATACCCGGCGACCGCGCTTATAAGTTTCTCCTCCATTTTTACTTGCGCTGTGAAACACTAGACAATGCGTAAATGAGGCAAAGGGCTTTGCATCAAAACTATGCATATGCAACGCAACTAGCGGATTCGGTGTGATTTGGGCATTAAACTAGCATATGCATAACACGCCACTGACTTTTAACCAGGTTTTTCCTGGTCAGTGGCGGAATTGTTTTCGGGAACTGCAAGAAGGCACCAGGGAACGTTTGCGCCGGAACACGCCTCTTATTTTCGCTGAACCCCCCAACGAACGCCAATTTATTCCCTAATTTACCGACGCGCGTCTGTGGAGGGAAAAGTCCCATATGCGTCGGGTGCAAGATAGGAATGATACATGCGTTTGTGTAAAAAGTAAATTGCGCCGGGTGTAAGATAGGGCCCAATGTGTTATTCATTTTATTTTTATAATAATTAAAACTATATAAATATAAGATAGGGCCCAAGGTCTATAATTCGTACCAGATAGCTAGTAAAAATGTTTGTCAGTGTTGAAGAGGTGGAAATAAACTAGTTCAACATCCATTGCAGACGATATTAATACAGACCGGAAATCAGTTTACCCACCTTCAATAATAGAACATTTGATGTGAAAAAGGCCTATTGTAGGAACTTACCAGAGTGCGTGTGGGGCTGCCATTACGGGAGCGAACAGGACTGGAGCTCCTGCTTCTGCTCCGCCACTGGAAGAAAGCAGTGAGATCATATCAATCTGTGTTTTGAATTGTGTGCTTATTTCTTAAAGGAACACTCCAGATGTCTAAACAGCTCAAAATCATTGCGCCGGTCATGTTTCCAACACGACAGTCACAAAAATAAACTCCTCAGTGCTTTTGGTAATTCCCAACTCGGCCACCATTAGTGCCCAAATACCTTCGTTTACGTCACTGCAACATTTTTGAAAATACATATAGATGCATTTGTTTGACTTCCTGATATTTGTGTTCCGTTTTATTCTACAATCAACTCCATTCAAAGATCGACTTGTGTTAAAAACTAACATTTTGTATTTTCAAGGTTTTTAGGCAACTTACGGTGGCTGAGTTGGGAATTACCGAACCACACTAAGGTTTTTTTTGTGACTATCATGTCCGAAACATAGCAACGCCATAAGGCCTCAGTATACTCACAAGCTTGTCTCAAAGTTAAGGAAGGATCCTCCAAAGCCAGAGATTTGAGGATGCTATGTCATCAAAGTCCATCGAAGGACTGTTCCAATTTCAAGGATCCTTCATTCTGAGAATTTCTCATCGAAAGTAAAGGATGCATATGTGTATCCTTCGCAGTCCCAAATCACCCACAATCCTATGTGCGCGGCTTTGCCGGCTCGTTAAAAATAATTAATGGAGAACGTTAGTGGAGTCAGAATGATTACGAGGCACTATGCTTTCAAATGTAAGTATCTTTAGTGTTTAAGGTTACTGTACATTTGTTGAAACAGTAGTACATATTAGTAAATTTAACATTTAAATGCCATTTCAAATTTCTAGTCTACTGTTGAATTGCAGCGCCAAAGGCGGACCTTTTCACTGACATAATGACACAATGACGTGCACTTTCTAGCCTGTTCCATTTCTGTTCCATTTACGTGTTCTCTGAATGCTATGGAGGAGCCTTGCTTAGCCTCTGAAGGACCTGACTTGGAAGGACCAATCCTATCAAGGAAGGATCCTTGACTTTGAGAAACAGCTACAGTTGCCTACCTGTCGTGCGGCAATGTGATGTCATGGGAGCGCTGTAACTATTTATACTTGCGCGTGGTGCTCGTGAAACTAGTTGCAGTCTTCTCCTGAACAGAGGTGTCACAACTAAGGAAAGGCAACTGACTTTTTCTATAGACTAGAAGAAGAAAAAGGTAAACGATGGCAGAACTGGAAGCAGCATTGAGGTTAATGTCAACAGTGGCTAATATTATCTTATCTGTGTTGTTCTGAACCATTTACTCTTTAATTATGAACCATTAACTGTGTTATTATGAATCGTTTACTGTGCCCTCAAACTCGTCTATGCTTCCTGTTTCCGCTTTGTTGCACACCACTGAAAGAGTGGTGCACGACCTCTGCTCGCACACCAGCGAAATCTATGCGACAGGTCGGGAATGGCAAGTATACCGCACGATATAGACTACGACGGAGACCAGTGAAGTCAATTAGAAGCACTTTTCCGGTGGTGGCTGAGCATACTGCGTAGCCTCAAACTGAGCTTGACAACTTAGTCTTCTGTTAGCTGTGCCAAGAGAAATATGAATAATTCTGACTCTTGCCTCTTCCAGAGAAAGGAGAGCGTGAATAGGAGTTGTCCATGAGCGTAGAAACAGGAGCAACTTTTGGTAAATATTCAGATTAATTATTTTGTCATTTTGCATCACGTCCCCCCGATTGCCTGCGAGCTTCTCCTGGACTATACAGTAATTTCTTTACTGCGCTACAGAGGACGTTTCGTGGTTGTGACACAATCGTTAGCCTATTTTTACAAAAACGGCTGCTATGGGGCCATAACGTGAGATACGAGGTAATGGAGCCTTTTACACATAGTCGTGTTTCTTTAAAAACAAACAATGGACAAATACAGTCTTTAAACACTTCAGATGTGAAGTGATTTGCTGTCTATTGGAAGGTGATGGCTTGTTAGCCTCAGAATCTCCCCATAAGAGGTATGCTTTCTGGATGCTTGCTTACCGCCTTTGTTATAAACATGACAAGCACAACGATTTTGAACTGTTTAGAAGTCTGGAGTATTCCGTTAAGTCAAGGCATTGATTCTTCAGTTATTGGGAATGACGGTGAATTGATACCAGAGCTCCTCTTCTGGTGACGGCCTCTCCCTTCACAATGACAGCATCCCCCTCCACCACTGCTGGCCACACGTGGTACGCCACCAGAGGTGCAGTGTATTCAGAGTCATAGCTACGATGGTACCTGAGAACACAATGTATATGCTTTGTATGAGTGACATTTAGTGGTAGTGATAGGAACTGTACATCTAACGTTTTGTTACTTTATTTATAGGCTGCATCTCAATTTGCATACTATATACTACATACTACAAGTATGTACTGTGTTGGTGGCGGTAAAGTACGTACTATTAAATATATAATAAACGGGTATGCCGGCATTGCGACATACTAGCATGTCATAATTTTGCATCTAAAATTAGACCACTTTCACGCACATTGCAGCCAGCAAAGTTTGAACATTAGACATTTTGCCAAGTTCACTGACGATTTTATCAGCTACTAACCTGAAATATTTATCCTGGCCGTAAATCAAGTTGCATGTTGTCAGAGAGCTGTCAATCGCGTGTCCTTCGTGAGAAGTGCTCTGCTGATGTTTTTCAATAATGACGTTAAGTAGAATGGAAACCCCTCCTATTCCATTGCGCAAAGGATTGTGGGCTATGTTAGCCAAAAAAGCATGCAGGGTTGCATACTTCGACACACTATATTTGCGTACTATGTTTGGGACATACTAATCATAGTCTGGCATACTATAGTATGCATAGTATGCAAATTGAGACACAACAATAGGTTCCTAAACATCTCCTGAGGACCCCCAGCTGTTCCATGTATTACATATATCCCCCAGCTAGCACAACATGTCAACTAATTATCAAGTCCCTTACTTCAGGTGAGCTAGTTGAAGGCTATAAGGTTTTAAAACCATTGCTCTAAAGTCCATATGTCAGAGAAACACTTACTTGTTGTCACTGTAGAGTTCTCCATCACTGGTGAAGGCCAAATCTAGAGGAGGGTCTAGTGTCTGCATGGAGAAGGCCACTCTGCATGCCTCTCTGATGAACTTACTGATCAGGACAAAGTCTACCTCAGGAGGGAAGGAGATCCGTGGGTTTAAGTTCATGGTGTTGATCACATCCTGGGTCGAGAAAACCACACATAGTTACATGTATACACGCACATACCGTACATGTCCACACATGGGTTATTAAGTCTATTGTAGAATTCTAATGCAAACACGACATATGATACCTACATTAACGCTGGCCTGAACGTCGTAGAGGTCCAGGTTTCTGACGATGTAGTCAACCACAGCGTCCTCCAGGGCTTCTGGTCCTTGGTGGGAGGGGGACAGCGTCATCCTCACGCACAACTTGAACTGACGGTAGGCCAACTTTGCTGCCTGAAAGGCCTCCTGAAAAACACGCGCAGAAGGGGGAATACCACGTAAAATAGGAGGTATACAGAGAACGGAAAACCTCTGACATTAAATAGGAAGGACAAAAACAAAGACAGATGAATAATCTGTATTATGTTTTGATATAGACTGGTCACAGGGTGTCCTGGTTTCATACCACAGTTGCAATAAAAATGATTCTCTGGACCATCTCCAAGTCGTCGATGTAGCGCCTGAGCAGACTCTGGGCTTCCAGACGCTCCACGGCATACAGGTCACTGAAGCGGGACACCAGCCTTGAATGGCGGGATGAGTTGGTTAGCTGGGCCCTAGTGGGAGACTCAGTTCTCAGTGGGCTGGAGGCTCGGCTGCGTCTGGGTAGTGGGCTGGGAGAACGACTCCTCACCAGCCTGAGACAGAGCCAGGAAAAGGGGAAGGGCTGTTTTAGGAGAATGTAATAAATATATAACACTAGAGGGAAGTTCAGAGTGCCATCTATTATTAAGGTGTGTCCTTACCTCTCTTGCAGCATACTTTTCTCTGTAGTGAGGAAAGAAACCTCATCTTTCAGCACCCCCACCTGTCTCTCATATTCATTCAGAACATCCAACTTTCTCTTGTAGATCTCCAGCTGGTCGTGTGCTGCACGCAACCTGACACACCCAGGCACACAATGAAACACACCACAATTAGACAAGGACAAAGAATACTCACCAGGGCTGGATTACAGATTCACCAATGAAATCACGATGTGCAGGATTCAATGAAAATAACTTTTGAAACGCAATAGTAGTCTACTTCAGCTTCAATGCGAAATGTGTACAACAGCAGGAAATTGGCATTATTCAAAACAAATTCACTAAGACATCAAAACACTTTCACATATTCAGTGGAGTGAAGCAAATGCAGAGTTGGTGAACATTTATTAATGTAACAAGGCAAATAGCAAAGGCATGCAATGCGCTAGAATAATTAAATACATGCATATAATAATCGTATAATAATATGATAATCTATTACAATATTCAGCATTCTATGTTGTTTTTAAGTAAATTAATCAGGCTTTTACCTCATTCATTTGGGCAGGATAGGTACCTAAAGTCAGGAGGTCATTACTTCAGAGATGCAAATTCAGTGGATGACTTGCACTTCCCAATTTTATTACTATTGGACAGCCAACTTTCAGAAGCTCCCATTCTGGTTACATTCTCATATTACAAATACTCCTTGGTGCCACCTAGAGTTACTTTTATGCACGTCTAAATCTTTAAATGCTTTACTGTGTTCTGCTCTCCCAATCTCCGCTACTTGCTACACTGTCAACGCTGTAATACAGACCACACAAAAAATCTGGTATCAGTTCTGGTGTCATTTTAAATTCTCCGCTGCAGGTAAAAGGTAAGGTATTTAGACCTTCCATGACCTGTATGACAATTGATATTTTCTCTAGCTTCCACAATCTGGCCTCTACACACGTTTTGCCTCCATCTCACTTTTTCTGCTACCTCCAGATAAGATGTTTGGTTTCCTTCCAATTCTTAAAAATCTTACCCCCAAACCAGGCATGGGATGCTCTACTGACTCTTCTGCCCAGATAGACAAAAGTAATCTCTCTGGTCGATTCAGAAAAGAGTAATCTCTCTGGTCTCTTCAGAAAAGAGTAATCTCTCTGGTCGATTCAGAAAAGAGTAATCTCTCTGGTCTATTCAGAAAAGAGTAATCTCTCTGGTCTATTCAGAAAAGAGTAATCTCTCTGGTCGATTCAGGAAAGAGTAATCTCTCTGGTCAATTCATGTATTATTGGTTTTGTCATACTCTCCACCAACAACAGTAAATCTGCATGGGAGCAGGAAATGGGTGTTGAATTCATGGAGGAGTGGTGGGGTGAAGCGATAGACAGAATTAAGAATTATACTGTTTAAGACTTACACAGCTTAAGGTGGTTCATAGAGTTCACTTTTCCAAGTACAAACTGTCTGAAGTTTACCCTACTGTGGTTGATGTCTGTGACAGACTTTGTCTTCCAAATTTAATCCAAAGTGCTTAAAATTCACCAGTACCACTATCCCCTGATAGCTTGTTTCGGGAGTTTCAGAAGACTTGCTCTCATTAAACCAAAACAATGCAAACAGCGTTCCCCTTACAGCACTACTAGGTCGACGTAGGATTCTATTCCAGTGGAAGTCTTGTCAGCCTCCCTTAACTTCTCAGTGGCTGAGTGATGTTATGTCTTCCCTGCAACTTGAGAAAATCAAGTATTCCCTGAGGGGATCATATTCCAAATGTGTGGATAAATGTCATACTTTTATTTCTTATTTCAATAGCTTGCAGAGGCTCCCTTCTGACCTGCAATAAGTCAAAGCAAGTTCTATATTTTATTAGGCTATTATTGTTTATTTTTATATATATACTTGTTATCATTTCCTTGTGTCTTCTGCCCTCTTGATGAATTCATATAGTTTTAATTTATTTTCTCAGGGAGGGAGATCCAGGTGTGTTGAGTGGAAGACTGTGGAGTTAATCGAGTTCAGTGTTGTTCCTGTATTGTTATAATTGTTATAAATACATATATAATATAATATGCAGCACTCACTCCGCTTTAAGCTGTAGTATTTCATCCTCAGTGGCCAGCAGAGTGGTGGCAGACATGCTTTTTGTGTTATCCAGTTGCTGATGAGTGTCTTCCAGTCTTTAAACACATAAATCAATGAAAACAGAGACCCGAAATTAATCCAACTAACATAACCTGTTTCAGACTGATTTGTTGGTATTGAAATGGTCTGTTGATTTAATATGAGTTTATTGTCTGGTGTAGACTTACTCCTGTTTTACAGAGTCCAGCTGTAGGCGAGTGGTGTTCAGTTGAGACTCTATCTTCTGCATGTCGTTGTCATGGGAGGCAGACATCTCCCTGATCTTTCGCTCTTTCTCCACAGATTCCTGTATGACAACGAACAGCATTTAGCATTAAACATCATAATCCATTGTCAAGACCGCAAACAGAAACATAAATAAACAACATTGGGATGTTTTCTGGCTGAGTATGAGTATGTTGTGAATGTGCAGATATGTGCCGTCTGTTATCTAAACCACTGCATCTTTAATTAAAATACAACCGTGGCAAAACCCAAATTAATTCACCTGAATGAGATTGAGGCTGGTGTCGTTGGTGACAGAGGAGGTTGGCATGGAGAAACAGGTCCCCAACCATGGCAGGAGGCGGGATTTCAGCACGTCAACACCTGCATAGTGACCACCTGGCTCAAACAAAAAGGAAGCTTTAAAATGATGGTTTGATCGGGTACAATGCAAAAGAGAGGGACATTTTTAGATGCAGATTCTACACACCCTCTCTTGCAGTGAGGTTGAGGATGTTAAAGAGCTGTCCTTGTATCTTAGAGGTAAGCTCCACCAACTCACAGCACTTGTGCATATTCTGATCACAGGAGATGACCTAGGGCCGTTACAGACAGTCTGAGAATTATAAACCACCACAAATGATGCACACAATTTCAGATTAATAAAAAACAAACACATTCTCATGACTAATTAATTATTGATTATAGTCTATTTATTAATCGTCATAATCATATAAAATCAATGGGAAAAGGTGATAATATGCGAATTTCACTCATATCCACTGTAACTTTCCATCGCATCGCTGTGTGACAATGCTGGATTCTAATCAGAACTAGCGGGGCATGCTCGAGCCTTTCCCTTTATAGTGAAACGGTTGGTTTCAAGATCACCATGACGACCGGCGTCCATAGCAACCAAACTTTGCAAGAAAATCAGTGTAATCAGCACAAGTGAATTCCTTTACCATTACATTGTTTTAACGAAATTCAAATGCATTTTTAAATTAGATTTATTGTATCATATGTGCCAACCTAAAATAATTAACAATATATGTTACTATCGTCAACTAATCAAGATATTTTAAAAACGTGGAGAAGTTCTAGACAGGTGTCAATTTATCATGGTAAAAACAATTTGTCGAATCAATAATTGATTCAATAAATAGGCCATTGATTTATATAATTTAATAGAATAACATTAATTTTGTCCTGCTAATACATTACACTCATTTCAATAATCATGGGTACTGTATGTACAGTAGTTTGTTACATTTTGGCCAACAAATGTAGTACAGAAATTAATGTATTACTTACATGGTAGTCCTTGTACCAGGACTCAAGTTTGTCCTGCAGAACACTGAAAGAAGATGTGTTCACAAGCCTCCTCAACGAGTCGGCCATGTCTGCTCCCCTCCCTAATCCGGAAAGGTTTAAACTCTCCTGGACAACCGTGGGATTTAATCTGGCACGAGAACGGCCGACAAGCGCGCGCTCCCTTTTTATACCCGCAGTATGAATTATTGCCCTTGACCACCTATGTTACAACGGGTGCCAAGAACAAATTCAGTTGTGGCAACGCTTTTTACAGTGTTTGCTGAAGCCAAATGTATTATTCGCACTAAAAGTATGGTTAATCCTGAGAGAGAAATTGATAGTCCATAGATCGGGTTCTTCTGGAAAATAAATCTACTTTATAATGCAGGTGCACAAGTGTAGTAAGGTGCTTGTCAATGTAAACGAGACTATTGTAATGTCATACCACAACAGACACGTAGGTCAGGTGTTGGGTGTCAGATTTAACACAGTAACGTTTCCGAAAACAGTGCAGAGACATTATTTTACATAAAACGTTGTATTTGAATACATGAAAAAACAACAGTTGTCTACATTTGTAGGATTATAGTGTAAAATAAGGAAGATACCATTTAAACTTTTGGATAAACTCGCTGATCAAATGAAAATTAAATTCATTATATTATTTTCCAGCCTCTCATCAAACTTCCAATGTTGACTAACTGTGTTGATATACCATCTCGGTTAGTGAGCTGTAGTATGATTGCATAGTGAGACACAGACTAATGTTGTGTCGCTGTTTTTCTGAGTAATTAGTGATCATGATCCTGGGAAAGCCCCGCCTCAAAGCTATTTTTCAATAATATGAATGGAAATGCTTTTTGTGGACTTTCCTATTTTGGGATCCTGCTGCTGCCCTTTCCCATTGGATGGTTTTGCCAGGAATGAACCATCGGTGATAAACATGGGTAAATGTAGTGATCCATCTTTGGTAAAAATAATTGAAAATGCCCCCAGTTTACCTCTATCATAAGTCTTTGCTTATATAATAATTTCCCTAGCCTATTAATAACTATTCGCAAGTAGTTAAACTGTCCATATACATTGGATTAATTGAAATAAAAGTGGTATCCCTAACTATATCCCGACCCGTGCTGTCAAACGCAGTCGAAGAGGGAGGGTCAACATGGCGTCTGAGCAGGTCTGTTTCCTACGAAACATTATTTTCTTTCTGCATTTCACATGGTCGTATTTTGTTCAATGGTCAGTGGTTAAAAATGTAACATTATTTTGCGCTACATACTCATTTTAAAGTTGTTTTGGTCATGCGTTGTAGAGCGTGTGTAGAATGTCCATTCTCTAAATCACGCCTCCAGGTCCTAGCCGTAATGTTTGTAGGATATCGCTCGAAATAACGGTTTGATTGCCACAGTTTTTCGTGTCAGACGGTTTAAACTGGTTGTAGTGTCCAAACGCATTACAGTACGCCATGTATTAATTGGAGCTTAAAATGTACATATTTACATTAGTTACGGGAAAATATGTATGATGTATTTTTAGGCATTACCAACAGACAGACAGACTCGGGTATTTAATTGCACTCATTCCTCAGAAGCAGTCTGCCAAATCCGCGAGGCCTTAGTTCTAGCCAATAAAAAAGTCACAGTGTTACCATAACATAAATATTCACATACAGTGTTGCCATAATAATAACTGTTTACATACAGTGTTACTATAATAATAATAATAATTAACATACAGGTTTACCATAATAATAAATATTCACATACAGTGTTACCATAATATCTATTCACATACAGTGTTACCATAACAATATATATTCACATACAGTATTATTATAATAATAACTATTCATATACAGTGTTACCATAGTAATAACTATTCACATACAGGTCCTTCTCAAGAAATTAGCATATTGTGATAAAGTTCATTATTTTCCATAATGTAATGATAAAAATTAAACTTTCATATATTTTAGATTCATTGCACACCAACTGAAATATTTCAGGTCATTTATTGTTTTAAAACTGATGATTTTGGCATACAGCTCATGAAAACCCAAAATTCCTATCTCAAAGAATTAGCATAGCATAAAAAGTGTCCCTAAACGAGCTATTAACCTAATCATCTGAATAAACTAATTAACTCTAAACACCTGCTAAAGATTCCTGAGGCTTTTAAAAACTTCCAGCCTGTTTCATTACTCAAAACCGCAATCATGGGTAAGACTGCCGACCTGACTGCTGTCCAGAAGGCCATCATTGACACCCTCAAGCAAGAGGGTAAGACACAGAAAGAAATTTCTGAACAAATAGGCTGTTCCCAGAGTGCTGTATTAAGGCACCTCAGTGGGAAGTCTGCGGGAAGGAAAAAGTGTGGCAAAAAACGCTGCACAACGACAAGAGGTGACCGGACCCTGAGGAAGATTGTGGAGAAGGACCGATTCCAGACCTTGGATGACCTGCGGAAGCAGTGGAGTCTGGAGTACAAACATCCAGAGCCACCGTGCACAGGCGTGTGCAGGAAATGGGCTACAGGTGCCGCATTCCCCAGGTCAAGCCACTTTTGAACCAGAAACAGCGGCAGAAGCGCCTGACCTGGGCTACAGAGAAGCAGCAAAAAAAAACAACAACAAATTTTGCATGTCATTCGGAAATCAAGGTGCCAGAGTCTGGAGGAAGACTGGGGAGAAGGAAATGCCAAAATGCCTGAAGTCCAGTGTCAAGTACCCCCAGTCAGTGATGGTCTGGGGTGCCATATCAGCTGCTGGTGTTGGTCCACTGTGTTTTATCAAGGGCAGAGTCAATGCAGCTAGCTATCAGGAGATTTTGGAGCATTTTATGCTTCCATCTGCTGAAAAGCTTCATGGAGATGAAGATTTCATTTTTCAGCACGACCTGGCACCTGCTCACAGTGCCAAAACCACTGGTAAATGGTTTACTGACCATGGTATTACTGTGCTCAATTGGCCTGCCAACTCTCCTGACCTGAACCCCATAG
>JACXGM010011167.1:0-13971 GCA_016801145.1 Umbra pygmaea | reverse complement strand
GTAATTATTTAAAGGTTGACTTTTTCTATTTTTTTTGTATTACAAACACTTCTTATATTGGTCAGATGAAATAAGCTAATTCTTTGAGATAGGAATTTTGGGTTTTCATGAGCTGTATGCCAAAATCATCAGTATTAAAACAATAAATGACCTGAAATATTTTAGTTGGTGTGCAATGAATCTAAAATATATGAAAGTTTAATTTTTATCATTACATTATGGAAAATAATGAACTTTATCACAATATGCTAATTTCTTGAGAAGGACCTGTACAGTGTTACCATAATAATAAGTATTCACATAGTGTTACCATATTATTATTATTATTATTATTATTATTATTAATAACTATTCACATACAGTGTTACTCTAATAATAACTATTAATTCCAAACTCAAGGCAATAAAGAAACTAATCATGAAAAGGCTAAAAATATAGAAAATTGTTACCAAATGTAAATGTAGATTTATCTTATTTGTATTTACTGTTATTTAATTAAGCAAGTCAACTAAGATACCAATTCTTAATTATAGCAATGAACTGGGAGTAATTAGGGTTAACTGTCTTGCTTACAGACAGAATATCAGAGGCTTAACCTTGGTAGTTGGAAGCCAGTCAGATTCCCTAACCAAGAGGAGACTTTGCTGCCCTGGGCTCTGACAGAATTAGGTCCTTGAACACTTTTCTGAACAGTTAAAACAGGAGCCCCACAACTGAAAGTTCAGTCATTTCCTTTAGTCATTATATTTCTGTTGGGCTGCTGGATGGAGATGGACCTGGAGAAACCAAGGATGCATATAGATCAGGAGGGTAGGTCAGACTGGTACTTGGGTCCAGAGTTGGTGTTGGCATAGTATGTGTCAACCAGGATTTAAAAATTGATGTGTTAGTATCATAAGAAGCCAATTGAGGTACAACAGCACTGGAGAGATGTGGTCAATGGGAGGTGTGGGTGAGGACAACCCAGGTCTACAACTTCACCGGAGAGGTGGACTTGAACACGTTCAATAGGCTGTAGCTGCTGTCATTATTAATGATGGTCAGAGTCCTGGCCAATCAGGACAACCTCTGTGTTTTTGCATTGTAAGTGCAGGAACCTCAGCTGGATCCATACTTTGATGTGAGCCAGGCAACTGACCAGGAGTAGCTGACATACAGAATGAAAGTCATTTAGCAGATGCTCTTATTCAGAGTAGGGCGGAGCAATTTAAAGTAGGGAGTGCAAACAGGTGAGTGAAACAATAAGGGACATGTGGCAGTTGAAGTGTCATACCTAGAACTCTTGGCGGTTCCTCTCACATCAAGAAGTGCAGTAGTGACATCTATGCCTGTGTTGAGTGTAACCACAAAAAAATGCCTTAAATATCACAGCAGAACATTTATGAAGACACGAACTGTACATAGCAGCCCCATACATCATTATGTCCTTACTTTACATTGGAGCTTTTAATCTGAGGTTTGACTGTCCTGTGTGTTAAAGGAGAGTTCCAACGGGCCTGTGAAGCGGTCTATGAGAGAGAAGGCCATCGAACGGCGAACCACTAACAAGGAGCACAACAGCAACTTCAAGGCAGGCTATGTACCTATCGAAGAGGAGCGGCTACACAAGACGGGCCTGAGGGGACGTAAGGGGAACATGGCCGTCTGCGTCATCGTGTTGCTCTTCCTGCTGGCACTCATCAACCTCATTGTATGACTCGTGTTTATCTAAATGTACTTTCATGTTCTAATTGGTTATGAAATATCGAATCAATATCAGAATCTGACGTGTGTCCCATCTCTCAGATCACTCTGGTGATTTGGACTGTGATACGCATAGGGCCCAGTGGATGTGACAGTATGGAGTTCCATGACAGCGGTCTGCTGCGCTTCAAGCAAAAAGCAGACATGGGTGTCATCCACCCGCTACACAAGAGCACTGTGGGGGGCCGGAGAGACCAGGACCTGGTTATCACCGGCAACAACAACCCAGTGAGCTAAAAAGCATCACACAGTCACTTAGGCAACACACTCACGTTTAGACAAAATACATCAGCTATCACAGAAGTGTCTCCAAAACATGACAAGACATGTGTCCCTGAACAAAGGGGGGAACACTCAAAGTAACACTCAGTATCTGTGTGGCCACCATCTGCATTAAGTACTGCAGTGCATCTCCTCATGGACTGCACCAGATTTGCCCATTCTTGCTGTGAGATGTTACCCCACTCTCCCTGTCACTCTGTAGCAATGTCTTAGGCGTCTCACAGTAGGGACATAGCAATTTCTTACCATGGCCACATCTGCAGTCCTGATGCCTCCTTGTAGCATGCCTAAGACACATTCACGCAAATGAGCAGGGACCCTGGGTATCTTTCCTTTGGTGTTTTTCAGGGTCAGTAGAAAGGTCTCTATAGTGTCCTCAGTTTTCCTAACTGTGACCTTAATTGCATCAATGTAAAAGTGTCTTAATCACCAATCCACAGTTGCATGTTCATACAATTTTTTTGGTCATTGAATAAACATGGAAAAAAATGTCAGTGTCCTGAAAAAGGGACATTTGTTTTTTGCAAAATTAATGTAAATAACACATTTAATGTTTGGACGCAAATTAGAATATGCTAGTGTGTGTGCATTTTTTATTTTTATTGGGAATATATTTTAAAATCCACCATTCACCGTATTTAAAACTTACTGTGATGAAGGAGACATTTTACTCTATACTGCAAACAGCAGTGAGCAGCCTGCTTGAGGAATCAGAATTTTGTGCTTTAAAGCTAAACCACATACTGGAGCTTTCAAGGTCTGGAAATAATTCTGCCTCAATTTCCCAGAAAACTCGACTGTCACTTGTTTGAAGTCAGTTCACTTTCAGCGCCCCATGCTACCAAGCTAACATAAAAAGGATAAAATATGAAAATAAGCTAGCATTACAGACTTGTGTAAAAGAAGCATTACCACATCAGCATCGTTGTTTAAACCCATCTGCTCCTTGAGTTGCTGTCATCGTGGATAGTAAGCTACACTGATGTTCACCCGAGTTTTGCAACTGCATCTATCGGCCTTCCTAAAGAAAGCAGATTTACAATACTTTCCTCTGATTTAAATTGTGTTTTCTTCTCACTGTTGTCTTCCATCATTATTAAATTGTTTGCTTTGCCATGCACCTCCCACTTTTTAATACCCTGACCTAGGTTATGATTTGCTACATCAACTGAATCACTTCCTGTGCACTGTGAACTTTTTCCTGCCATCATCTGTCCAGACCAATGATTTGTGTAGCAGCAGGTTACGGCATTCAAACAATATTTTTTTGTGAATGGGGCCATCTCCTATTGTTTGAACTCATTCCACAATCCTGGCTAGTAGAATAAGCATTTATTAATACAGAAATCTTATGTAGTTTAGCTTTAAGTCTATTTCTCTCATTGGCACAAGTTGCTGAGATGAGCTAGATACTCTAAAAATAATATGTAATCCAATATCAATTCACAAACATTCTCAATAATGACAAAACTGCATATAATTTACATTAGTCATTCAGCAGACGCTCTTATCCAGCGAAACTTACAGCAAGCACAGTACAGGGACATCCTTAAGGTTCAGGGCCTTGCCCAAGGACACAATGACATTTGGCACAGTAAGGAATCTAATCAGCAACCTTTCGACTACAAGTTTGACTCCTTAAATGCTAAGCAACTTGACACCGAAACAAACATAAAACATGATGATTTTAACATTCAACCTGCACAGACTGAAAGGTTTGTTATTGTATTTAAAGCTTTTATTAAAACACAAATCGATGACTTCTTCTTGTTGGCATTATCACTGTAAGTCGTAAATTTAAATCTATATGTTGCTAATTGACATCAACTTTTTGTCTCATCGTGGCTTCTCGTGAGATTAAGCAGTTTATGAACTGCTGCAAAAAAGACAATTCTCTGTGCATAGGACAGTTTGAGGGGTTTTACAGAATTTCAAACATTTACATACATTGTTTTTATAATCATAGCTTCCTTCGCATTTATGCGTAATTAGGATAGAAGTTATAAAATGCCTAACATGTTCAGATGTGCTCTCTCATGCTCAACATTTCATAGCAGGGCCGGTACCTGGAATCCCAGGCCCTGAGAGGATAGATGCATGGGCCCCCCTCTTTCAGCTAGCATTGGTATTATTACAATAAGTGGGGCCTGCCAAGCCATGGCACCATAAATTGTATCTAAACCGTTTTGCTGGTATTATTACTAAATAACAACTTATTATATGGTAATAGCCAATACCACAGTAAGCATTATATGACCATATATGGCAATTAATTATCAGCAAATATTATGGATAATGAATATCAATAGAGAAAAAGTGGTTATTGCGGAATGCAATAAGGTAGTCGTAGAGTGGAAAAACTGAATACACTTAGCTACACTAGCACATACTGAAAACAGCCATGAAATCCCTGAAAACAATAGTTCTAAAGGACAAATAGACAGTCACTCTCTGCCACCCTATATAGCCCTTAGAGCTACCAATAAAGTGTGTGTACAGGCCATGCTTTAGTAAAGAGTGTGCATGGCTTATTGACTTAGCAATTTGACCAACTCTTACATGACAAACTGTAATGTCTCCTATAGGCCAGAAGGGGGAAATAATGTACAATAATTTAGCAAATAGCTAGAATGCACTGCTAATGTGAAGATATCCTGCATTTTGGCATCATTCTGACAACACCTCAATGACAAAAAAATGCATTCCTGCTTTGTATTTACTGTAATGCATTGACTTCAACATTTACAAAGGGATGATGCCATAGAACAAACGTTCAAACCACATTGTTTTGAAACATGCAACGTTGAAACGTGTTGTGTGTGTCCCAGGTGGTGTTTCAGCAGGGCTCCAGTAAGATCAGTGTGGAGAAAGAGAAGACGTCCATTAGCAGTGACATGGGCGTCTCCTTCACTGACCCCCGCACACAGAACACCTACTTCAGCACAGACTTCGAAAACCACGAGTTCCACCTTCCCAAAGGAGTCAAAATACTGAGCGTGAAGAAGGCCTCCACAGAAAGGGTATGGTACACATCTAATGACATACTGTATATAAAACCAGATAAAACCAGATGGAAGCTTGTAGTGCCACAAAGCAACTTAGTTAAATGGTGGCTCTCTGAAGACTCTCTCTCTGCTTTCAGATAACCAGCAACGCATCCTCTGACCTGTCCATCAAAGGGGACAGCAAGGCCATCATCCGTGGCAACGAGGGGGTCTTTATCATGGGCAAGACAGTTGAATTCAGGATGGGACGGAACATTGAGCTCAAAGCTGTTAGTGTTACCCCTTGCATCATTTAAAAAACATGAATATCCTTTAATCGTTTATGGTAGAGGTATTCAACTCTTACCCTAGTGGGCCAGAGCCTGCTGTTTTCTGTTCTACCTCATCATTAATTGTGCTGTTTTCTGTTCTACCTCATCATTAATTGTGCTGTTTTCTGTTCTACCTCATCATTAATTGTGCTGTTTTCTGTTCTACCTCATCATTAATTGTGCTGTTTTCTGTTCTACCTCATCATTAATTGCACCCACCTGGTGTTCCAGGTCTAAATAAGTCACAGATTAGAGGGTTGCAACTAAAATACGGAGTGGACCTGGCTTGGAGGGCCGGAGTTGAATAGGGCTGGTGTAGTGTATTACCTTCCATTGAAGGGTTAACAAGGTGCTTTTCTTTGCAGGAGAACAGTATCGTTCTGAACGGGTCGGTGATGGTGAGCGTGAGCCGCATGCCAAACTCCTCTGTGGGAGCCAACGTTTATTTCGACGAGAGCCTGTTGAGGTACAAGCTGTGTATGTGTGCTGACGGAACTCTGTTCCGGGTCCAAGTCAAGTATCAGAACATGGGCTGCCAGACCTCCGAAAACCCCTGCGGAACAGCCCACTAAGAGACTGGAAGACAAACTGATGTTACACCCTCCATTATATTCTTCAATCAACAGAAGTCTGGTCAACCAGTTGTGAAACACACTAGAACTGTGTTAAATGTAAAACCCCAAAACCTATTTAATGTGGCCTTTTTGTTAGTCTGCTTATCCCCTTGGCCTAACATCTCCAGTTAAGATTGTTATAACATGCTGTGTTCAAGCAGCACCATGCCACCAAGCCTTCCCATGTAAATAGCACCATTCTGGGTATTTCTGTGGATGATTTGCTTGTGTATTTCCACTAAAAGCTGTGTGTAACTCCAGAACCAGCCTGCTTGTTTTAGTACAGGGCTCAATTCAACGTAAAAATGTCATCCAATGGCCAAATGAACTCACAAACTGGTCTCGGGTACTGCCTAAAATGTTATGATCATTTTAGATGTGGTTAGATATGGAGATAACGAGCTGGATTTAGTGGGATATGTGCTTGGGTTAACACTTAATATAATAGGAAACATCATTTTACCTGTCCAGTATTTTCTGAAATCAGGAAATATACTTGTTTTAAAGGTCTCTATTTTCATTACATCTGCCTTCTCATCCTCTAGGTGCCAAACAGTTTCTCTGCTCCGTTACAAGGAACGAGATTGTCTTTAGTTATAATGCCAAATACAGTTTATGTCCTTGTCTACAGTATATATACACACAACATTATAGTCTAGTGCTCAGAAACCGGTACTTGCACTAAGATACACTACAGATTATTGCAATTTGCAATTAAATATTCATGAAGCATTTGTGTTTGTTTCAATTATATATTTTGAAAATGTGTTTTGAAGCTAATATTATTGAGTGATATTTTGTGCAATATAACATGAAGTGGCAGTGCTACATGTGTGATGTCTATTTTCTTTGAGCTCAGTGGCAGTTGTCTAACATGCTGAGGGTGTCAAATTATTCCACAGTGATATTGTACTTGTGGAAATGTGTTAAATTCTAATCTCAGACAGTTTTTCTGGACTCCATGCCTGTTTTTATTGATGAAGGAATACATGGTTTGCCAATGGAAACTTCAGAATTAGCAGGAAAACTTGTTTGATTTAATAAAGATATGATGTGTTTGAAATTACCAGTGATCTGTAATACTTTTTCCCTTTTCCCATTGGCTGTTTCAGTTTTTAAATCACACATTGTACACTTGGAGGTTTAATGCAATAATGTATATACCGGTACACTGTGAGCACAATTATTAGGCAAGTCAATATTTACACCATTTCATCATTATTATGCACATGTTCCAACTCCAATCTGTATAAACTGGAATGATTATTTGATTGAAGCATATCAGGTGATGTGTATTTGTGTATTGAGGGAGGGTGTGGCCCAAGGAGATCAACAACCTATATCAAGGTGTGCATACTTATTAGGCAGCTTCTGTTCCTCAGAAAAATGGACCAAAAATATGATTTTACTGACTCAGAAAAGTCAAATATTTTTAAAAAGTCTTTGAGAGGGATGTAGCACTCTGGAAATTGCTAAAATATGGGGGCGTGATTACAGAACCATCGAACGTTTTGTTGCAAATAGTCAACAGGGTCGCAAGAAACGTAAGAAAGATGCAAATTAACTGCTAAAGATTTGAGAACACTCAAACGTGAAGCTACCAGGAACCCATTATCCTCCAATACTGTCAAATTCCAGAACTGCAACCTACCTGGAGTGCCCAGAAGTACAAGGTGTTCAGTGCTCAGAGACATGGTCAAGGTAAAGAAGGCTAAAACCCAACCACCACTGAACAAGGCACAAGTAATATAAAAAACACTTTTTCAAAGGTTTTATGGACTGATGAGATGAGAGTGACTTGACGGACCAGATGAATGGGCCCGTGGCTGGATCAGTAATGGGCACAGAGCTCCACTTCAAATTAGACGCCAGCAAGGTGAATGTGGGGCACTGGTATGGGCTGGTATTATTAAAGATTAGCTAGTTGGACCATTTCAGGTTGGAGATGCTCTCAAACGCAACTCCTAAACATACTGCCAGTTTTTAGAAGACACTTTCTTCAAGCTGTGTTACAGGAAAAAGTCAGCATTTTTCAAGAAGGCCATGATTTCTATGCAGGACAATGCTCCATCGCATGCATCGAAGTACTTCACTGAGTGACTAGCCAGTAAAGTCCTTAAAGATGAAAGAAAATTGACATGGCCCCCTCCCTCACCTGACTTAAACCCTATTGAGAACTTGTGGTCCCTTCTTAGTTGGTTGAAGGAAAACAGTAGACCTCTCTGAACAGTGTCTGGGAGGCTGTGGTTGCTGCTGCACAAAAAGTTGATCATCAGCTGATCAAGAAACTGGATTGAACGTGAGCACAGTAGATGTTCAATAATAAAATACCTTGTTTTACACTGAAGGGGCTAAATAGCCAAAATGGCTGTTCTGATACAGATGTTCTTCCCTCAATTATAAATCTTCCAAGTTGTCCATGCGATTAGTACTTCTGTCAACTCAGCTCTCTATCAAGGATGTAAGGCCTGGTAAGACATTAACTACACCATGTGAATGATTTAGGGAGCGTTAACTCATTTTTGTGGATGTGCCTGTCTGACTCATTTGTGACCAGTCTGCAGACTTTGCTCTGGACCTACAGGAGACAAGTCAAGGAGAATTACTGTAGTCACAAGTTGCTCTGGTTGTATACAATGCAGACACGGAAGGGTAAGTTCCAAATCTTTTACGCATTATTTATATTTGTATGACACATGCCAATATTGTATTGTGTGTTTGTACATTTTATAGTAATGTATTGTATGTTGACTTTATTACATTTTTTTTGTGTAACAAAGTAAATGAAAACTTTGTACACAAAATAAATATAAATGGTAATCTCATAATAACAGCTGTTCATATTTGTGTATTTTACGTTTCTCCCTTTTACCTATATAGGTGCTCAGGTGTTGGTGATGGCAGGGACTCACTGGATGTTATGTGCTGCAGGGCTCTTTCTCATCAAGGGTACCCAGAGTTCTCCACCTCCCCTTCCTTGTACTGAGCCCTGTCTTTGTCAGAAAGGTCCTTTGGTTAACTGTTCCTCCGCTGGCCTTTCCCAGACCCAAAGAGACATTCCATCCTCTATAACGGAACTAGATTTATCTCACAACCTACTAAACTCCTTTAGCCTGTTGGGGCCAAGTTGGGGTCTTACGAACCTATGGATTGGATACAACAGTCTGACTCACCTGTCTTTGTGTGTGGAGCGGACCTGGAGGGGTAAACGGGGGAGAAAGATCCTCTCACACAGCAGAGGGAGGTGCTTGTCCTGGGCCCCGGCCCTGCAACTGCTATCTGCTGAAGGGAACCAGCTAGAAACCATCCCTGAGGGTGAGCGTCTCTCACAAACACTATCACATGACAATTTGCTTGGCTGTACAAGAAATGTATTTACAGTAATCAGTACAGGTGACTTACTACTCAACACACACACATTGATGTGCACACATCCACACACAAGTGCACACTCATGAATGATTATCCTTCATAATTAGGACTTTGCTCTATTTAGGAATTATTAAACCAGCCCAGCCAATCACAAAATGATTAGGACAAATCATTGTACAATCTTCAGCCAATCATAGGCTGTTTACTTGCATTCCAATGGCTCATATGAGAGTGTAAAAGTGCAGTGATTGTGCTTAAATGTGTGGAAGGGTGAAAACGCCTCAATTATACTTTCCCAGGATTTTATCTTGTGTCATTAACATTCCATCACAGCAGTTGTATATGTATTCACTGCTCATGGTGAGTTTTGTTGGATATTTTGTTTACTGTGGGTCTCTGTGAGCGCTTTAAGACAGACAGGGTCTTCTCCATGCTGCTTGATATTCTACTCAGTCTACAAGTGCTTCTCTAATGAAGGCAGACCCACAATGCCTCACTTCTGCTGAACATTCTCAGTGAAAAGATCAGACTACAGGAGCAATTGGAAGTGCTGTCAACACACAATGCCTGTCATAACATTGGACCTATTTCTTTTTAACCCTAGTCGTTTTTTATCTTATTACAAAGCATGCCTTCATGTTTTTATGCATTCTCAAAGAAGAAAATACCTCTCTGGGTTATTGTCTTATTAACAGTACCTACTTTCTAGTTAATCTACCATTTTATGTTGCAAAGCGACCTAGAATAGCCTAGTACAGTAAATACAGAGCTAACAGTAGTGGTAAAATTGCCTTATCAAAGCCGATAATCAGTGTAATTCAACAGGGAGCAGGAGCCAAGTGTTGTCGTGGTGACTGGCAGGCAGGCAGGGACATGTACCAAGTTCATTTGTCTCTGGTTGGTCTGCTGCTTGTGACGCTGTGGGAGCAATGCTGGGTCACTGCCCCCATAGAGAACAGCATATATGAGCAGAGGACTCACCTTAGAATAACCAATCTCTGTGTGTTGGTACTGAGGATGGACAGGGGCTGCCCTAGCACCTACCCTAATGTTGGGACTATGCACTTACCTTGTTTTCCAGGCATTGGAGGCAGTGAGTTCCTGCAGGTGCTGCAGATCTCCCACAACAGAATATCTGACCTGCGACCTGGAGACCTGAGCAGGAACCCGCTTCTGAGAGAGCTCCACCTGCAGCACAACCGTATCTCCAGCCTCAACCCACTGGCCCTCAGGGACATGCCGGGGCTCAGGGTAAATTTATTCTTCCTTGATTACTGCAACATACCAACCGGACGTTTGTTGTCCGCTTCTATCCAACAAACAGATGTTTAGATTGTCTTTTTGTCATAATGTCTTCCTCCAAGGTCCTGGATCTGAGCTTCAACTTTTTGACTACTATCCCTCCATCAGCCTACCTGGCGCTGCGTAACCTGAATTTGTTTGTGGAGGTGAGTGGGAACAGGTGGAGGTGTGACTGCAGCCTACAAGGCGTGAGGAGATGGATGGCCTATGACAGGGACAGGAATCAAAAACAGACCTGGAGTGGAGTGGTGTGTTCCTACCCTTCTGCCCATGCAGGTACAGACCTTTTACATCTGGAGGACAGTGACCTCACCTGCTCTACTGCTGAGAATAGGACAGGTGTCCACCAGGATGTGACAGTAGATACAGGGACAGATATCCTGCTGCCCTGTGGCTCTCCAAATCAAGGTAACATAGAAAACAGGCTTCTGTCAATTCTGATACATTACATACCTACTAATAAATGAGAATCGTAACCACACAATGTAACAACATTCTACTATTGGATTATCTTCACTAGATTCAACATGGTGGACACCGAAAGGACAACTTCCTGGGAGCCAAACTGGCCTGCTGATCAGTGACGTCACAGAGAAAGACGTAGGACTGTATGTGTGTGTCTCTGGTCCAGACGATGCATTTGTGTCCATATTCAACCTGCGCATTCACAAGACGCTGAGAGAAAGAGGCACGAGGAGTTTACACAGGGAGAGGCTAGGGAATAACCCTGAGTTTAGTAGTCAGAAGTCAGATCTCCAACGGACACAATGGACACAGTCTGACCTAGTGCTGGCTGTCTGCCTATCTGTGTTCATCACCTTAGTAGTAGCATTTATACTAGGTGCTCTGGCCAGACCTCTGCTAGATGTTCTCTGGAAGCGATACTGTAGATGTTGTAAGTGTATCAAGAAAAGCCCTGCCCAAGCCCAGTCTGTCACTACAGCTGGGCAGGGCCCCTATGACAACAAGGCCTACTCAGATGACGAGGAGGACGTTGAGACTTACAGGGAGAGGAGAGTGACATTCAGCCGGCATCCTTCAGAAATAATGGACCACAACAGTGTTCCATACTATGATACTGTGGCCAATGCCAGACGGGGCAACCAGACCGGAGAATTTGACATTGTTCAGGAGAGGGATACCTCCCACCCCTCCCTAGAGGTCAAAAACTCATCCAAAGATAAGAAGCCCAGGGCAAGGGACTTAGTCAGCTCAAGTAGCTCCCAACAAGACAACCGAGAGACGGACATTAAAATTGGAGAGCGACACCCCTCTGATGTCTCCCTAAGCAAGGAGTTTGAACCCATTCCTGAACCAGATGAGTTGCATGGAAAGCAAAGCTCATCTGAGTCTTCTCACTCTGATCAGGAGAGGTCAGATAGGGATCAGGATATGGATTGGCCCAATGACATCTTGGCCCAAAGACTAGAAAAGGAGCACAAAAATAATCCATGGGAGCCTCAATCCCCAACAAAGGAAGAGGACTCTAAAGAGCAGCATTCTGACTGGAGACAAACCATAAAGGAATCTAACCTGTTGAATTATGAGCTGTGGAATGACAGTGGAGAAAGCTTTGAGTTCTCTGACGTCTCAGGACGGTCCAGTTGTCGAGATTTATCTGGTTCTGCTCTGATTAATCATCCGAGAAAGGAGTCTGAGAAAGCTCAGAATTATGAACCCTTAGCAACAGACGAGAGGGAGATTGATATATCAAGCTCATGTGACAGCGGGAATAAACCTACAGAAGAGACTGCGAACCCAGAGACTGATGCTCCAAAGGAGGATACACTGACTACCCAGGAAATCTGTCCAGATCCTGCTGTAAAGTCCGATCTTAAACATGATTTCAGTTTGGATGAGCAGCTCTCAGACTCATCCAGTGATAGTGGGGGTGAACCCACAACGTACACGGTGAATGAAAGCTATGAAGACGAGGGGCATGATGATAACCAAGATCCATCTCTCAGGTTCGGAGACATAAAAGTGTCTTTTGCCCCAAGGAAAGCTGTCAATATTGAAATCTCAAACGAGGGTCCTCAATATCTGCCAGAACCTGAGATGAGGTGGACTGGTGAAATTAGTACAAAGCAGTCACTTCCCCAACCTTCCATGCCCTCAGACAGGGCATGGGTTGAAGACCCACCAGTTCCAGTCCACATCACCAGATTTGGTAATCGTCTGGATATTGATCCCTCTCAGGAAGCGAAAACCACTACCCCAAAAACACCATCACTCTCTGAATCCTCTTCCAGCAGTGACAGTCAGGATGAGATTAAAATGGATGACAAAAGAGAAAAGGAAAAAGTGAAAGTCCCAGAATCATTTTTAATTCCTGCAGAACGTTGTGTCTCTTTTGCTCCAAGGAGAGCTCTCAATATTGGCTTCTCTAAAGATGGTATTCAATATCAGTCAGAACCAGAAACAAAGTCAATGTGTCTAGCTACCCAAAGTGCCTTCAGTACGAAGAATCCTCTTCCCCAACCTTCAATGCCCTCAGAAGGGGCACAAGAAGAACCACCAGTTCCTGTCTTCGTCCCCAGATTTCGTAAGAGTTTGGATATTCAGTCCCCTCAGGAAACCACTACCCTGAAGACACCACCACCCTCTGAATCCTCTTCAAGCAGTGAAAGTGACATTGAAGCTACAGAAAACTCAGTCAGAGTTGACAGAGAGTTCCCAGATGTCACACACAATAATTTATTTCCCAATCCCAATCCTAGAGACATTAATATATCTATTGCCCCAAGAAAAGCTCTAAATATTGGCTACTCCAAGGAGGGTTTTAAATATCAATCAGAGCCTGAGAAAAAATTGACTAGCTTGGGCCCATTTTCTCAGAGTACCCCAAATAAGCTACCTCCCCAGCATACGCTGCCAGCAGAGCCAAGGGCTGTTGAGACTCCAGTTTATATTCCCAGTTTCAGGAGACATCTGGATATTCAGTCCCCTCATGAGATTCTGCCTGCTGCCCCAAGTTCACCCCCACCTGCTGCTTCATCCTCTTCCAGGAGTGAATGTGAAGATGAGAAAGCTAAAATCACTGATTCTTCTTTCAGTCTTGCCGGTGTTGGTGTCTCATTTGCTCCAAGGAGAGCACTCAATATTGGCTTTTCCAAAGACGTTATTCAATATCAAACAGACCCATATAATCAAGAGTCTCCACCAGCTGCCCCAAGTTCACCCCCACCTGCTCGTTATTCCTCTTCCAGCAGTGAAAGTGAGGATGATACTAAAATGTATCAAAACACAAAAAATGCCAAAACTAACATTCCTGGATCCTTATTCCTTCCTACAGGCATTGATGTTTCTATTGCTCCAAAGAGAGCTCTCAATATTGGCTTC
>JACXGM010011166.1:0-25363 GCA_016801145.1 Umbra pygmaea | reverse complement strand
CAATGCTTAATCAATTATAAGGATAACTATAGATCAATGTTGTTCCAATGTTGTTGCCATCAACATTAATAACGTCAGGTTTCATCGATATGCAAATGGTGATTCAACATTTATTTTGCATTGAAATTTCAATATCAACCATAATGATGATTCAGATGGAAAATCAATATTTATTCAATGTTGGCTTGCTGTCTGGGTATTCAGCATGAGAAATGATAGTTACCATGCACATTGTTTTGCCAATATAGTATGTAGACAATTTTTCCTGTTGCGCTCTTACGTCTTGTTCCCTGAAGGGGCTTCCGGATTGTGTCTAGGCCAAAAGGGTTCCTGTGGAAGAAGCTACCAATATTTAACTGTTCTTGGAGAAGCCTCTAGTAAGGTTTGGAGGGGGAGTAAAGTGTATCTGATTTATATCTACGTAGGATGGTGTAAGTGAAACAGCTTTGTGATTATGAATTCGAAGTTTACAATTTTAATGCATAACATCTGAAAAAAGTGTGACTAGTTAATCTAGGAATCTAGGACCACCCCAATCTAGTTGGTTTAATCTGGGGAGGGTGGACTAAACCCTATAAAAGGCTGACAGTTCCAAGCAATGAAGATGGTGGTTGATAGGTGGCATGATATTCAACCATTTTGTATGGTAATGCAGCTATCGTTGTCATCTGATTTGTACAACTTTGTTTTTTGACACGTAATTAAATGACCACTTTGGAGGTTAATGGTTTTTCTGTCTCCTGACTCCTCTTTGTCAAGAAGGACAGTTTGAGACGTTGAATCAGATGGGCTTGTCAAAGGCTACAATAAAAAATATGTACTCTTGCAGCTACTCAAGGATTGGAATCCACTGTATTATATTATGGACTCATTAAATATCATGCAGTCCGTGATTCTGTCCACTGGATGTAAATGTGGCGCTATTGAGCTAAAACAGGTCCCTGAAAATTGTGTACTCTGTCATTTACAGTCTGTGCGCTCTAATTTCATGATTTTTGTCATCAAAATCACCTGACCTAAACGTGGAATAACATCTACTGACACTGACTCAACCTTTAGTGAGATTTGCAAACCTTCGGGCTTTTATTTTGAAGGTGCCTCACTGAACGGCTGCCTTTATGCTGTGTGTGATCTGGTGAGAGAGCGATATAAAGAATTAAAATCCATCTGCTGACAACTCTGCTGATTTACCTGTCATGGGTCATCTGCAAATCACATTTCGCATGTTTCCTTGTGCAGCTACAAAATGCTTTCATGGCTCTCATCAAATCCCTAATGGGATTTGATATTGAAATGCCAGTGAAACTCTTGCTTTAAAGTGGGTACAGGTATGTGTTTTCAGATGATGAAAGATGTTGAAAGGAAATTCCAAGGTAGCGTAAAACACTTGTCTAAAAGTGATCTAATCATTTGCCTTTGTAGAAAAAGCTATTTCTTTACAGCCAGCTGATAATTATCGTACTATATTTTCCTCAGCTGGGGACAGGCTGACTGCTACTTTAAAGCCCTTTCTGTTCAGTGTATTCTCAGTATTCTCTAACCCTTAGCCCGTTCCTCTCTCCATCCTGACTCCATGAACTGAAATCAATGCTCTGCCCCTTTCATCTTCCCCATGGAGGGAACACTGAATGGAAGAGTCTATCACTACTCACAGTCCTGACATTTCCCTCCAGCTCCTTCACCTACCGGGGAACCTAGGGTTGAATCAGACCCCCTTGGGGCTAATAATTCTGGGCAAAATCACCCCAGCTCCCGTTACTTCCTGTGATTAATTACATGTCTAGTGGTTGTGACCCTTGTTCTCTCCCCACGATGCTGCGCTTCGAGGCCCGGGAGTTATTTCAGAAAGAAGGGAAGCTCTTGGTCTTTATAATTAGTCAATGGCAAAGCAGCCGATGGCAAACATATACAAATACTGACAGGACCTTTATTAGAAGAAATGCTGAGCTTTATACGACAAACCCTGTATCTCAGCGGTGACACAGCCTTGCCTGCTGTTCTGCACTATGCTGGGCTGTCTTTCTAGGCACACGTGTTCCACCTCCACATTGATGAGGTTAATCCAGGATGTTACCGTGCTCTATGTGCAATGTCTCACCGCTGCTTATTCCCTAGCCGTTCTTGAGAACAGCTGTGCTATAAACACGAGTAATTGGAAAGACAGCTTCTTGAAGCTGAAACCATCTTGAAGGGATCAGTAACTCACAGATTCAGCCCAAAATTGCGTTGACATACGTTCTGAGGGAACTATTTTGCAAAACTGAAATATGTGAAATATGAACGTATTAGAGGGTGAATTTCAGTCATAGGGAAATTAATAAAAAAATTGAATTATGAACATATGAAGATCATCACGTACCATGCAACTAGTGTCGTTTTTGATATGGTGGAGGTTGGGAACGGTGGATGGGCGTATAAATCTGCGACTTTCATCCTGGAATTTGCGAGTTCAAATCCAGATGGAAGCTTTGTGTGTGTTTTTTTCTCCATTCCAGCGTGATGCAGATGTGTAGCACATGATATGTATTTTTTGTAATTTTAACTTTATCCTTAATCCTAACCTTAACCTCAGTAACTTCATGGCTAACCTTAACTGGGAACGTTAGAATTTAATTGTGAAAGCTATGGAATGTATGGAATGTGTGGAAGGCTTTCACATGAACCAGGGAAATGAAACATGCATTTGCAATGTAATAGAACGAATATAGCCTAATAACAAAATGTGCAGCTGAAATGTAAAAACAAAATATGTTGGCATACAACGTAATTCATGTTTTCAAAATAGTTTCCTAAGAACATCATTTGGGAGAACTTCTGAGATATACGGTAGGGTAGCACAGACCTTAATTCGGTGTGCGTAAAACATTTGACAGTAATATTGTTTTTTCCTCCTACAATGAACGCAGGCCTTGAGAAGGTGCATTTTTCTAGGGACTGCTTGTGATGTGCTTTTATTTCATGAACCTCTCTGTAGTATAATTATTTGTATTCGTATCAACTGGGAGGTTTCTTGTTCAGGGGACTATTATGCCTTTATTTACTTCTGTTTCTCTGCTACTGACTGAGCCAGATGGGGAAACAGGAGCTCTTACAAATGAGCACAGTAAGCCTTCTACTGGAAAGCTGTATGGGCAAACGTTGTATCATCGTGAACAGGCAACAGAGAAGAACATTAGTTGAAGTCTCTTTAATCTACTAATGTCGCCTGCCAAAAACCTCAAGTTGATCGGAAGCCCTGTGGTACAGACATTCGGCTGTTTGGGTGTTGAGGTTGTGCCAAATGTAAATGGATCCTTAACTAAATATTGAATACTGTAGCATTCATGTGGCTAGTATACACTCAGTGAATTGGATGATTTTTTCTTTTCATTTAGATTGAAGAGTAACTATAAGTACATTCGGATGGAAAGTAGATGTTTAAAGCTTAATTATAGTGACAGAAAAAGATGATTGTCATCATCATAACATATCCTTGCAAATGTTGATGGACTTAGATTAAAATGTACTGTACTGTATGTAAGGACTTTCAGTACAATTGATTAATTGATCATTTAGGATCATTTATATATCAAAAATATATACATCCTGTCTTATATCCCTGTAGGATCTGAATTTAATACAGTCGTATGCAAAAGTGACAATTTCCATTATTTTCATTTATAAATAACTGGGTGTTTGGATCAGCAATTTCATTTTGATCTATCAAATAACTTAAGGACACAGTAATATTTCAGTAGTGAAATGAGGTTCATTGGATTAACAGAAAATGTGCAATATGCATTAAAACAAAATTAGACAGGTGCATAAATTTGGACACCCTTGTCATTTTGTTGATTTGAATACCTGTTACTACCTAGCACTGATTAATTGGAACACACATATGGTTTGGTTAGCTCATTAAGCCTTGAACTTCATAAACAGGTGCATCCAGTCATCCAGGTTTTTAAGGTGGCCAATTGCAAGTTGTTGCTCTCTTTGACTCTCCTCTGAAGAGTGGTAACATGGGGGCCTCAAAAACCAACCGTAAATCTCAGAATTTCTCCCAAATTACGTTCTCAGGAAACTATTTTGAAAACCTAAATTACGTTATATGCCAACATATTTAGTTTTTTTTACGTTTGAACTGCACGTTTTGTTATTAGGCTATATTTGTACTTCAGTTACATTGCTCCGGTACATTTCGTTTAGCGGATTTCTGCGAGAACATTCCATACATTCCATAGTGTTCGAAATTATATTGCAGCATTCACAGTTAAGGTTAGGTAGGAGGATACTAACGGTTAAGGTTAGGCATGAGGTTACTAACGGTTAAGGTTAGATATGACATTACTGAGGTTAAGGTTAGAATTAAGATTAGGGTTAACATTACAAAAACCGACAATCGCCTGTCTGCATGAAGCAAGCAATGTAGAACGTAACACACACAGTGTGCCGGTCTGGATTTGAACCCGCGAACACTGGCATGCAAGTCGCAGATTTATACGCCCATCCACTATCTCCGACCTCCGCCCTAGCAAAAACTATGCTATTTACATGCTATGTCATGATCTTCATATGTTCATATTAAACGTTATTCGTGTTCAATTTAGTTCCCTACAAATGTAATTAACCCTCTCATACGTTCATATTTGACATATTTTGGTTTTACAAAATAGTTCCCTCAGAACGTATTTAATGTGATTTAGGGCTGCTCAAAACAACTGTCAAATGACTTGAAAACAAAGATTGTTCAACATTATGGTTTAGGGGAAGGCTACAAAAAGCTATCGCAGAGATTTAACTTGTCTACACTGTGAGGAACATAGTGAGGAAATGGAAGACCACAGGCACAGTTCTTGCTAAGGCCAGAAGTGTCAGGCCAAGTAAAATATCGGAGAGGCAAAGGCGAAGGATGGTGATAATGGTCATAATCAGCCCACGGACCACCTCCAAAGACCTACAACATCATCTTGCTGCAGATGGTGTCACTGTGCATAGTTCAACAATTCAGCGCACTTTGCACAAAGAGAAGCTGTACGGGAGACTGATGTGGAAGGAGACTTTTCTGCACACACTCCACAAACAGTGTCGCTTGAGGTATGCAAACACACATTTGGACAAGCCCGCATCATTTCGGAAAAAGGTGCTGAGGACTGATGAAACAAAGATGGAGTTATTTGGTCATAACAAGGGGCGTTATGCTTGGTGGCAAAAGAACACAGCGTTCCAAGACAAATACTTGCTTCCCAAGTAAAATACAGTGAAGATTCCATCATGCTGTGGCATACTGTCCATGCTCAGCAACCATCAAACCTAACTGAACTGGAGATGTTTTGCAAGGAGGAATGATCAAAAATACCTAATTTCACTACTGAAATATTACTATGTCATTTAGTTATTTGATAGATCAAAATGAAATTGCTGATCCAAACACCCAATTATTTATAAACGAAAATCATGGAAATTGTCAGGGGTGCCTAAACGTTTGCATACGACTGTATAACTGATCTGCAATAGATGGTAGCACAACCAACAGTTCCTGAAAAAACTCCTGGAACTCTTTGAATTGCACATGTGGAATAAATAAAATAAAAATCTATGCTATATTTTTTTAATGTAGAATGTTACCCTTAACCAAAAATTGTCTGCCCATCAATAATGAGCCAATAGATATTACCTATGTACAATTTTGCATTAGGTTCCTTATTTAATATCTAACAGCCCCAGTGTTCGACAAGTTCCTCCAATGGCTTTACAGGTATTCTGCTATTCTCTTATCCTCCTCTGCTTTGTGAGTAGATCCTTTGTCTGACAACTCTAAGAGCCTCTATTGCTGTTTGACATTTTCTACTCTTATCTGTGCAGTGTTCAGTGTGTGACTTTACATCCTGGTGGATCTGCAGGAACATGTACAGGACATGGCAATTATGTTGTATTCTGTATTTTAAGGACTTAGTTACTGAAGGATTGTTTTCAGGAGAATACTGTTTGCAGAACACTCGTTCTAGATCAGACCTACATACAATGAAGTGCTTCTTGTTCTTGCAAAAAGGATGAACACTTTTTCTACAGGCTGAGCTGTCATGACGTGTTGAATATTAGCATACTGGTTCTTAAAACTTGTTTACATTGTAAAATGTATTTATCAGAACCAAATCACAATAATATTACAAACTAAAAATGTATTCAAATTAAAAAGATTAGTTGGTTTTAGAGATTGCTGTGGCCCAGTCAGAGATAAGGAAAACTGCATTGTATAGGCCTACCATACCCCTCATTCCTGGATTGATTCACGAAGCGATCTTATGCTGGATGTTTTAGTTCCTGTTGGATAATTTAAAGCCATGATGGGTGAGTGATTTGTTGTTGAATTTAGTTGTTATTTCTAATTTGTAAATGTTTTTCTTAATACCGGTATGTGTTTTCTGTGGAAGTTTTTGATTTTTATTCTCTTTTTTTATCTACTTTTATTTTGTCTTTTCTGTATTAAAAAAGTATTTTTTATGCATTCTAGTGTTGTATCACAGGTCACAGTTGTAAAACAGACTAATCTCAGCCTGTGTTCACTGTACTATATATTTAATAAATATAAATGCATGCTGATGTAACAAGCACCCAGTAATTTTGCAATTAGCTAAGAGCTTTAAATATATGTAGCCAAGAAATGATATCAGTGGAGTTTATTGGGCAATGTGATCAAGATATGAGCACTTTGGGTACCTATGAAACTCACTTTAGAAAAGAGTGTCTGTGAATATAGTCAAATTTATATGTACAGGGCTTTGGGTGGCACAAGGAGGGACCTACAGTAGTTCAGATGTGGGGAGCATTCTGTGCAAATGTTGTAGACAATGAACTTGCAGGAGTAACCTACCAGGTGACATTTGCAGAGAATGACCGGTTCTAGGCTTTCCGATGGAAGGAGAGCAACGCTGACTAAGAGAGGCTGAGCTTGACATGGCGCGCTAACATCCATGCAGAGAGGTCAGTCAGACAAGGAATTGTTGGGTGGCATACAAATAGCAATAATGGAGTAAACAGTGTAAGACTATGAAGGAGCCAACTGACTTGGTGTTCATAGTGCATAGTGTTCATAATCTCCACATTTTGGGCCACCCGCTAAAAACATTTGGGGCCCCCCTCAGGACTGGGTCCGGAACAACATTCCCGGTTGTCCCCCCCCCGTTAGCTGCCTGGTTCTCTGCACAGTAGGTTAATGGTACTTTCAGATGCTACATTTGTGAACGATTGTTATATTACCCGCTCAAAAACACCTAGTCATTTTTTTATGCAATTCTGTCACTTTCTATTCCTTTGCAGCAGGTGCACAACCAATGTACCACTCAAGTAAGTGACTAATTTAACTTCATTTCTATCCGGAGCACAGATGGTTGCATTCTGGAGTTGCAAACCCATCTACAGTACCTCTTAGCTTCCAGGCTAGATTGCAGTGTCCCATTCCTGCTTTACCTCAGCTTGTTTGATCTTAGATTTAACAAGGCAGATGAAAGGGGCAATTATCAGCTTCCGAGCTCCACTTAAAGGTATGTCTTACACAGATCTGGTGTGGTACACGCCAAGCTCCAGTACAGTCAGGTGGTTTCCTCATTCTTGTATTCCAGCCAAAAGGAAGAAGTCACCAGAAGAGACAGAGAGAAGAGAAAAAAATCGAGAGATTGAAATAAAGCAGGGAGAGGAAAATAAGAAGAAGCTCGAAAGAAGCCTGCAAAGAAGAGAAGCTCACATGCTCTCTTGGGATGGAGTGAAAGAGAGATTGGGTGAGTGATTGAGGGAGGGAGGAAGGGAGTGAGGGAGGGAGGGAATGAGGGAGTGAGGGAATGAGGGAGGGAGAATCTGGCAAAGTTGGTGTTGCGTATTTTTTAAAGTGAAATATATTTGGGTTCAAGATAACAAGTTTCCACCTAACATTACAACCCCAGTATTATGTCTTTACTTTGTGAGTTATAGAGTACAGTGAATTGAGGAATGCTACAGATTATTCTCTTACTATAAGAGTGCATTTTTCTCCCGATTCAGATGACATGTGGAGGCTTACGGTTTGAGAGGCTCTGGGGATTTAATAATCACTGTATTTAGCTCCCCGGCGCCTCCTGACATCAGCACAACAGCGTGGTTCTGCTACTCCCTGTCTCACAGCATGACTCCCATAGCCACATTTCACACAAAAACACTTCTCTAAAACCCTTAGTCCAGGGATTAAATCAATGTCATCAAGACCAAAGACTCTCCAAGTTTTACTTTGAAGGTACGACTTGATCCCTATGAAGAAACACTGAATGGAAAACAGGAAGATTCCAGGGTTGGCAGATTTCTCCAGGAACACTAAATGGGGCTTTAGCTCTGTAGCTAATTCTGCTAATGCTGAAAGCTTTGGCAAAGATAGCAACGAAAAGGGGACAGCACCAGAAACATTGCATGTCTGATAGGGACTGTTGGCAGAGAAACCTGATAACGGTTGTGGTGTGCAGGTGCGTGAGTCCCATTTTATTCAACATTTATTTTACTAGGTGGGCATGTTGACAACAATTTCTCATTTGAAATGGCAACCTGGCCAAGATAAAATGAAGAGAATGCAAGATGATCAACACTTGAGCATAACTGTGCAAATGGCAGACAGCAAATAAGATACTGTGCAGGTCAGTGCGTGCAAAGAAAAATAAACAGTCACTAGAGCAAATGTGCAGAGGTAGTGTGCGTCTAAGGGAGGTCAACATGTGCAATGATCAGAGAGAAGCTCTGAAACACGTGATTTAAAGCAGGTGAGGGGGATGGTGTTCACAAGTTTCAGAGTCTTCTGTCATTCCAGTCGTATGCTGCTGCGAACTGGAACGTGATTCGGCCAACGAAGGTATGGGCTTTTGGGGTGACTAGGGAGATTACCTGTTTGAGTGCAGGTTACGGGTGTAAGGCAATGGTGAGAAGAGAGTTTAGGTACAGAGGGGTTATGCGTAGAATGGACTTATATATGAGGTGATACCAGTGGGAGAGGCGTTAAATGTGTAGCGAGGACCCGCCAACTAGTGCATATAGGTCGCAGTGGTGGGTGTTAAATGGGGCATTGGTGACACCGACACTCCATCTAAGCATCTATCAGCCAAGACCTTATCTGCCAGAGGATTGCTACACCACATACTGTAACACTGTAACATTCATCCACCATAGCTACATGCATGCAATTACAGATTACTAATTGTGAAGGTTGCATACTCTATGTTTTCCTCTGGTGATATGATGTCTTTCCAGCCCTAAATCACATTAAATACGTTCTGAGGGAACTATTTTGTAAAACCAAAATATGTCAAATATGAACGTATGAGAGGGTCAATTACGTTTGTAGGGAACTAAATTGAACACTCGAATAACGTTAAATATGAACATATGAAGATCATGACGTAGCATGTAAATATCATAGTTTTTGCTAGGGCGGAGTTCGGGGATGGTGGATGGGCGTATAAGTCCGCGACTTGCATGCCAGTGTGCGCGAGTTCAAATCCAGACCGGCACTTTGTGTGTTTTGTTCTACATTGCTTGTGTCATGCCAGACAGGTGATTGTCGGTTTTTGTAATGTTAACCCTAACCTTAATTCTAACCTTAACCTCAGTAACGTCATATCTAACCTTAACCGTTAGTAACCTCATGCCTAACCTTAACCGTTAGCATCCTCCTACCTAACCTTAACTCTGAATGTTGCAATATAATTTCAAACGCTATGGAATGTGTGGAATGTTGTCGCATAAATCCGCTAAACGAAATGTACCGGAGCAACGTAATTTAAGTACAAAAATAGCCTAATAAAAAAACGTGCAGTTCAAACGTAAAAAAAAAAATATGTTGGCATATAACATAATTTATGTTTTTCAAAATAGTTTCCTGAGAACGTAATTTGGGAGGAATTCTGAGATTTACGGTTGTGTCTTTCTGTTGGGAGCTGCTGAGCATTAGTCGGTTGATTTGTATGGTTTGTGCTTGGAGCTCCATATCTCAGTAATAATACATTGATGAATCTGTACGGAGGACATTATCATTGTTGGGAGTAGATTGCAGCTTCAGGAATCAATCTCCAGTAAAGGTTTAGTGAGATACCATACTCACTAAACCTTTAAAAAAAACATTAAAAAAATCATCATACCCCTTTGAAAGAGTCACTTTGTTTGTATTACAGACTGAAAGCAAAACCCATTAAAAATAATGTTTTTTGTTCCTGTTTTATTTACCCTCTGCCTTAGAACATTCAAGTAACATAAAAAGGCAACAGTTTGGAAACTGAATATAGAATTTCAGAGTTGTAAAAGTGATCAGTCCCATGATTAAATACTTTGTAGAGCCACCTTGCTTTAATTTCAGACATCAGTGTGTTTGGACATTTTCTCACCTAGATTGGGGAATATTTGCCCATCTTCTTTGCAAAATTGTTTGAGTTGTCAGTCAAAATCCGTGGTGAGCAGTGATTGACTGATGTCTTCAAGTCCATCTACATATTTTCAATTAGATTTAGGTCAGGGCTTTGACTTGGCCACTCAAGGACATTCACCTTCCTATCCTTAAGCCAGCGTGTAATTTCTTTGGCGGGGTGTTTAGGGTCGTTGTCATGTTGAAAGGTGAACCATCTGCCCATCTTCAGCTATCCAGCAGAGGGTTCAGGTGTTACTCAAGAATTTGGGTGTACTTGGCAGCATCCATTTTCACTTCATTACTGACCAGTTGCCCAGTCCCAGGTGAAGAGCAACACATCCAAACATAATGTTGTCACCACCATGCTTCTCAGTAGCTGAATTGTGTTTTGGGTGGTGTGCTATGTTCGGTTTTTGCCAATTATAACACTTGCAGTTCAGTCCAAAAAAGTTTAATCTAGGTCTCATCTGACCATAAAACCTTTAGACACATGCACAAACAAGATTCGTTGTGGCCCTTTTTCAGAAGAGGCTTCTTTTTTGCCAGGATTTGTGTAAAGCTTGTGAAATTGTTGTCACATGCACAGACTGACAATCTCAGCCATAAGGTCTTGTAAGGCCTTCAATTTTGCCATTGGCCGCTTGGTAGCTTCCCTGATCAATGTCCTCCCGTCATTCAGTTTGGAGGGACGGCACGATCTAGGCAAGGTGTTGGTGGTTCCATGCGCATTCTACTTCTTAATAATGCTCTGAATGGTACTCAGAGGGATAGTTAAAGCATTTGACATATTTTTGTATCCTTCTAACTTGTGCCTTTACACAAATTTGTCCCTAAGCCCTTTTGAAAGCACCTTTCCAACCATGGTGTATTGTTTATGGTGTCATTCTAGTAATGGACTCATAAATAATCAAAACCAATACAGCTGATGTCAGGTGGGGGCAATTAGCATGGTGTGTGATCTGGGAAGTGACTGGTTGTACCTGAACAAGTTTATAATGGTTACTCTAAGGGGCTGACTACTTATCCAAACCAAGTATTTACCAAAATTAAATAAATAAATAAAATCAGAATTTTTGTAAATGTTATTTTCACTATGTTTTTGAGGGTTATGATGTGTAAATACAGCTGGCAAAAGTTACATTTAATTCATTTTAATTTCCAGTGTGTATTATGACAAAAGGTAAGGATTTTGACAGGGTATGGTGATTTTCTAGAGGCACTGTAAATTTAAATGCTTTCAAAAGTTCTATGTCTCCTTTAAGTAAATGTTGTCTGAGCCCATCAGGAAACTCCCTTACTTGGCCTGTAGGTGTAAGAAAGCATTAGATGCAAATGAAAGAGCTCTCATGCTAAAGATCTCTACCTTTCTCCAGTCATGTGTGCATCAACATTAAAATGCACTTTGATGGGTTGCAAAACGCAAAGGGGATGCAGTATTCATGCCTTCTGGTTCAGGCCCATAAACCAAGACTATATTTGGAACAATATCACTATGGCTTTTCCAAAGCCTTTGGAGACCTCCTCACGAATGAAGTCAGCAATCCCCCTTCCCCCCATGTCAACTTAATAACCTGTCTTCTTATTAGTTCCCCAGAATAGTGTGACCTAGCATCCATCAAGCTTCACTGGTGAACGAAGAGACTGAGCACATTCCATTTAACTGGTCAAGTCACTCTTCCAAATTAAGTATAGAATTTCTGAGACCCCTTACTGGATCTGGTATTCTCAACCCTCCAGGCTCTTCCTAGCTGCTCTACACTCACTGCTGTACTTGAGCAGTTTTAATTAATATTCTCAGACGGGCTTAAAAGCCTTAGTGGTTTTTCTTTGTATGTTTTCACAGGACTAGATATAATAGTCATAAAACCATCAGGAAAACTGTCTGGTGACTCATACTTCAAAAAAAGCCTTAAGCAACAGTTTTTTCAGTAGACTATTAAGAAGGGCTGTGTTCATCTGAGTTACAACATATATATTGTTGTACACATATACACTGATCAGCCATAACATTATGACCACATGCCTGATATTGTGTACAGTAGGTTCCCCTTTTGCCACGAAAAAGGAAGTAAAATTCCGCCGCTGCTGAGAAACTAGTCCCTTAAAATCTAATTTGATCATTTAGATGCAAGGATAGTTTTATTTCTAACATTTTTCGATCATCACAGACATTTACATCGAGAGTCTGGCATTATAATGTATTTGCCTTGGGTGTACTGTGGAGTGGGTAAGACTGTTTTTAGAAGCAGGCTAGCAGTTACTGTTGACCTGCGTTAGCCTAGCACCAACAAACTTGGCAACTGAAAGGACTGGATGAAAAGTGTTAAAAACGGACTCCACTGATAAATAACACACTGGCTAACTTGGAAATGAGGTCCTATGTCCAAAATTCTGAACCACCCTTTTAAGACTGTTGTGTGCCATAATTGAAGATGCCAGCCGATGTCACTGTTGGGGTAAAGGTTTTGAGCATTTCAAAAGCCGCAATTCAATTGTTTTAATTGTCTCTGTGTTGCCCATTAGGGGAGAGTGGGGTAAAATGAGTTGACCCACCACCTGTACCTTGGCAACCTGACATCATTTTTGTCATGTGACTCTAAATGTAGTTTACATTCTCCATTTTCATCTTGCTGTGGAAGGAACTTAGCCTGGTCCTACCAGACTCTCGTTTTCACGGTATTCCATTGCGTAGTGGAGGAAACGAGACAGGCGTGAAGGAATGTGCAATAATCCAAATAGGGTTTATTCCAGAAGTACTCAAAGTAAATACTGCCTCGAGGGGCTAAACAGATGTTCATACAAAAGATCAACACTGAGACATGTAACGGGATACACGCAACATTAAACATTGACCGACAAGAGACAGGGAGGAACATAGGGGCTAAATACTACACCAAATGAAGACTGATACAATACACCTGGGATCAATACTAACGGTGACGTAACTAAAACAGTCCCATAACATAAAGCAATGATCAAAACAAACACAAGGGGGAACCAAATCACAATACATGAGGGTACAAACCAGAGACAGGACACACACAGGAGCAACTCAAAACCAAACAGTCCCTTTCACAGTCCGCCCTGGGCAGGATGTTACACTCGTACGTACATTTCATTTGTACAGAGAGTCTGGCCACTCTCCAAGCGTTAACATCCTTGAAGGTGGGTACTCTGTTGAAGTTTAAAATAATTGGATCTGCCATAACCAATCGCTAACGTTTGGTCGTGACGTACTACACTCAAACTAGCGCAGGACATCAACCTCATCGTTCTCAGCCACTCCCTCTGTTCGCTGATTGGACCGGTAAAAAAATGTTCGGAGAAAACCAGGGAATACGCCGCAAACCCAGATGGAGTACTGAAGGAAAATTAAGTACGTAGGAGTGTGGAGCCAGGCTAGAAGGAACTAACATCTGGATTAAATGGAAACATATTATTTCACAAAAAAACAGTTTTTTGCCTGTCAAAGTTTTTTGGAGCATATCAAGTATAATAAGTCTCACATCAACAGTAATTTATCTCAGTTTAAAAAGTTATATCAGATATGTTGATAAACTGGCAGTGTGTAAAAACATGTGAGTGAATTATCAAAAGTGTAGCTCTTGGTTGCTAAGCACTTTTCCCGTAATGGTGGCTGTGTGGCAAAATGAGCTAGAGCATTGCAGTTAAGTTCAACCAGTGTTATGTTATGTTTATAGCCTACAAAGTTTGCTATTATGCCAAACATAGAGTTGAGAGTCTACACAAAGTGTGAAACAAATAATCTGTGGATGTTCTAAAAATAATTAAAGTTTCATTCAATGTAAGACTCCCATGTCTATTTCTTAATCCTAGAGACTTGGCAAACCATCTTTAGGTTTCAGAACTATTGAGCAATTAGTAGTAATATTTATTTCATGAACACCAACAATATCAGCAGAATGGGAGATTTTATTATAAATCATTACCATATATTTAGAGTTATACTTTAAAATCTGTTGAATACAACAGTTAGTATTATTTAGTTAGTCTGTCTTCCCAGATGGCTCAACTTAACCTGTGAGCTGGATCAACCTACCCCTGATGTGGGGCAAGTTAAGCCACAAGACCACGTTTTTTGGGATCCCATTTTTTGTTGTCTATTAGAGTTAGGCACATTGCTAAGGTTAAGACTGATGGCACACATCCTGAAATGGAGGTGTATGCATTAGTTTTATTCCTGTCTCATATTACTTTGGCTATAGGTAGATTTAAGTAAAAACAGCTTCATTTACCCCACTCTCCCCTAATACTTGATGCCAGTTCCAGTGTTTTTTTCATTGTAACCCTGAAAAATGGGACATATATACCTGGAGCAGCAGTTAATGATGAGGTAGAACAGAAAAACAGCAGGATTTGGACCTTGTAGCATAAGAGTTGAACACTGCCCTAGATAATCTAAAAACAAACAAATTAAATACAGCCTACTAAAATCTTTCCAAACTCATTTAAAAGCCAGAAGCAATTTAGCTATTTCAAAAGGTTGGCTTTAGAAACATGCTGACTGGCTCAGAGTGCACACACACAGTTTAGTGGTAGTAGCAATAATGGAGTGAATATAGGAACATTGCTACATTTCTTTCAAAGCGTTGCAGACTGTTGAAACGGCTAGGAGGGTAGGTAGACTACTGCTTTTTGACATGATATAAATTCCCGTAGGCTATATGTTTGGATGAAAGCAGAGGAACATTACTTTTCCTGTCCTAAATCATACTAGATACTCCATACAGTATTTTACAGTAAGGGAGACCGAGATATGTTGTCAGATTTTTTACTCTTGTTGTCAAACTTTATACTCTTGCCTACATTTCTCTAGACCAGTAAGTCGTAGAAGACTACTTACAGTAATAATTTAAAGCTTAAGATCTTAGTAATACATTCTTATCACATTTATCATCCTAACTTGATTCACTACAGTGTTAAAAACAATGAGAGACACTTTTAGAAATTGTGACAGCCAAACCCATCCTAGGGTTGGTTGTCACAGAGGTTGTCACTGTACTTTTCAATGTGATTTTTAACAAAGAATAAATAGTAATTTTTTCTTTAAACCTAAAGACAACCAATAATTGCAATTATTCTATACACTATTTGTAATTAGTAAATCCATAACGTTTCTGCTGTGTGTTTGAATCCCATTGTGTGTATTTATGTTATTTTTGCAGAATAATTCACAGCAATATAATACATATGAGGACATTCAGTAAAGCAAAACCATATCAACCAGTCAAGAATACAATTTAAGAAATTAACTATAATATTGTTAAGATTGGCTACAGAGCAGAACGCGACCGACTAGGCAGACAAGGTAGGTATAGCATCTTTGTTCACATAAAAGTAATCAAAAGTCCGAAGCAGTAGATGAAGGTCCGGGAGGTCGAAGGTGAAATCCACTGAAGGAGACTGGGTGAGGCAATTGGAAGGAGGCGAAAAATAACAGGCCTGGAGGCAAGAACAAAAACAGAACATAAGCAACCAGAACAAGTGTAAAAGTGAAAACTAGCATATACAAGGCCGTGGGTCGGTTTGAGACCCCTGCTGCAGAGGGTGAAGTAAGCAATCAGTGCTGAGGGCTTACAGGTGATGATCAATCAGGCAGGAGAGTGAAATCAGGTAGGACTCCACCCAGTCATACACAAAAACTGAACAAGGTGAATGGTGAAATACAGGAAGACAAACAGAGAAAACTGCAAATCCCAACAAATATTTTACAAAGCTTCTGTATTTTATTGAATATTTGTGATTGAATGTGAAACTATTATATACCTTGTATAACCACAGGAATTACAGTTATAACACTGTGACAACCAGCCCCAAAATCAGTGTGACAACCAGCCCCATCTGAACTCTTGAGATGAATGATTTGCTAGCAACCACATGCATTCACATACAAAATATGCAACCATAGCTATTCCCTTCCATTTTTTTAAGAATGTACTAGTTGTTGATACACATACCGTGCAACCTAAGAAAAAGAATACAAATATAAATATTTACTACAGTATGTCCTATCAAATTGGGAAATGATTCCCTCACGTCAACATTGTTAGCCCCTTCTACAAACTGACCAGATAAAAGACCTCATAAAGTGCACACATTTGGTAAGAAACATGTTACATAGTGTCCCAAATTTTGGCTGTAATGAGCTCTATTACAACCAACCCATGTGACAACGTACCCCGTTCTCCCTTACTATTATATGCACTTTGTCCCAGATGAAGTCTGACCTCTGACCAATCCCTGGAGCCTTAAATGTTGCTAGGTTACTTGTATATGTAGTTTGCACAAATTTTGGTGTGTAAAAAACAAGCTTGCAACTGTGAGTAGATGCTAAAGCAGTTTTTCATTTCTTTCCTCTGCATGAGACATGACAAATGTTTGATTGTTGTGATCAAGTTTGGTATTTGATGTAAGAGCAGCTGTTTGATGTTGCATCAAATCTACCCTGAAAGTTTGCGTTTCCTTAAGATCTATAATGGAGAATGGGCCCAAGCTGGTGTGTATCCTATTCTTTCTTGGTGGGGAGCTTATCAGTATTCGATGCAGTACCAACTCAAGTCAACACATCCATTCATGATGCTTTTAGTTGCAGAAGACCTTTCACCTGAAGGCATTCTCTGACTATTCACAGTATGACAGCTTACACACCGGAGGTGAGTCATGAGAGCAAGTGGGAAACAAATGAAGTGTGATCAATAATTTACCCATGGAGACTAAAGCTATATTTGCTGCTTTGCATTTAAATTCAGGTTACATGCTCATGCACATACACTTTACAGACACAACGTAATGGGTGTGTGTAGGATGCAGGATCTTCCTTGTTAACAAATGCCAGTAGGCTACTTAATACCACGGGTGACAGTAATGCCCGAAATAATTAACCTCTATGCCTGTCAACGTGGCAATTGCTCACATTACATTAACATAGTATGACACAAAGAGTGAAGAGCTGAGTTGACATGGATTTAAACCTTCTCAGGACGAATACTCAGAGTACACTAATGTAGTGCGACTTGGAAGAGCAATAGTTGAGTCTACATTGATTTAAACCTTCTCAGGACGAATATTCACAGTATCCTAATGTAGTGCAACATGGAAAAGCAAAGTATACACACATGCAGGACACCATAACAGGACTCAATGACACACACAGACAAGGGAGCAGAGGGAACAGATATACAAACACTAATTGGAGACATGAAGCAGCTGAAGATAATGATTAGTGGATAAACTACGAAAGGTGTGATAAAGTCCAAGAATGAATAGTAGAAAGTGATATGTCCATGCCTGGCCACACCCTACCATACCTTGTCACCCTGCCAAGCAAGCCAGCTTTTTGTAAAGCTTGTGAAATTGTTGTCACATGCACAGACTGGCCAATCTCAGCCATAAGGACTTGTAAAAAGTCCTGTAAAGTTGCCATTGGTCTCTTGGTAGCTTCCCTGGTCAATGTCCTCCTGGCTCGGTCATCCAGTTTGGAGGGACGACCCGATCGATGCAAGGTGTTGGTGGTGCCATACGCATTTTACTTCTTACAGTTTTTTCCAATTGCTAACACACAAAATGCCTAATTTGGCTCATTGTGTCAAAACTCAACACACAAGAATTCTTTACACAACACTTGAAGATTAACATTGAACTGCCATGTCAAAACTGCCATTCTGCAATCAAAACTGCCATTCTGCAATCAAAACTTAACACTCTGACTTCAAAAGGCCCTCTTCAGCTCGATAGTTAACACACATGCACAGGAACAATAAACAGTCAAACAGACACAACACACTGGTCAACTTTACTCAAGACACTTCTGTCATTTGTAGTTTTTAAACCGTTTTTATTCCCGAAACCACACTGTAAACCCGGATAGGTGAATTCACTTAAAAAAATTTGAGGTAACAAGTTGCCTTTAAAACGTTGAGTAATGGGTTATGAAAACTTAAATAAAATAAAAAATGTACACCCTTTCATGCATTTAAGTTATTACGTTTTTTAAGGCAACCGGTTACCTCAAATCTTTTAAGTGAATCCACCTATCCGGGCTTACAGTGCAAGCCTCAGTGATACATTGTACAGGTAGTAAAACAACTCCCATTAGAAGACATGGGATCACTCTGTCGATTGGGGTCGGTCCACGTCACCTCGTCCACATCACAGGCGATGTTCTCCCTTGCCAGGCAACGGGAAAATAGACCTTCCACCACCATGCCGAAAATAATTCCCCTATCAGGTTGAGGACCGGGAAATAAGGGGGCAGGTACAGCACCATGAAATGGTCATGGTTGGCGAATAAGTCCCGGACCAGAGCAGCCCGGTGGAAACTGACATTATCCCAGATGACAACGAACATTGTCTGCCCTGGTTGGTCCTATGTGACCGCTGCATGTAGTGCATGCAGAAATGTCAGTATGTGTGCAGTGTTGTAGGGACCCATGGTGGCATGGTGATGGAGGAGCCCCTGACCACTAATGGCTGCACACATGGTGATGTTGCCCCCGCACTGCCCGGCGACATTCTCGATGGCCCTTTGGCCGATGATGTTTCAGTCCCGATGTCTGGTTTTTACCAGAGTCTCTTCCTCTATCTCCTCTCCCTCTTCCCTCCCCGTCTCTTCCTCGTTCTCCTCTCTCTCTTCCCGTCTCTTCCTCATCTTCTCCTTGCCCTTGGTCCTTCAGCCTCCATATTCACGATTGTCTCACGACAGGTGCTCATACCTGAATTATATAGTGACTGATTGGTGTTCAGTTACAGGTTAAGTGTTTTACTGTGTGTGCGGGAGTGTTGCTAATGTCATGTGTGTTTTAACTATTGAATGGACGTGCTGACTGCAGAGTGTTTCGTCATTGGCCAAAGTGTGTGACACATGCACGATGTGTGTAGTGTTTTGCACCGTGTGTTACAGAATTGTTTACGGTGCCATGCCGACATTGTGTTTATTCATTTGGTGCTTGAGTGTACCAAATGCATGCAAACGTTACGGTTTCAACGCTTTGTTATGAGCATCCACTTTTAGTGTTGGGATAATGTGGGATTTATCGACAATTTTAATCTGTTTTGGAATCGTTTCCCATTCTTCCAGGCAGATGGAGTCCATCCAAACAGACAGGGTAGCCTAATGCTAGCGGCTAATATGCAGCATGTTGTTCAAACTTTCCCACGTGACTGACTGTTGACATCAAATGTCTCCTTGGCGGAATCTCTGTCTCCGTCTATGGTGTCACCTCAGAGTATTGTTTACCCTGCTAGCGCGCCCTACTGGCCTTGTGTGCTACTAAACTCACCAATCTCACCTGACTTTTACCCCATACGGGCTATTGTTACAGGCAGGGCCTATCGCCCACACACTAGAGGTGTGTGCTCCTGGAACCTCCGCCGGACCCCTTTTGCTGCTGTTGCTACCTGCTCTCCTGTTGCTCCAATCAAAATCTGTTTGATAAATGCATGTTCTATAGCAAACAAGGCTCATATTCTAAATGACATATTTACAAGGGAACACTTGTTTTTTTTTATTTTTGACTGAAACATGGCAAAAGAATATGGAGTTTATCCACCTAATTGAATTGTGCCCTAAGGACTGTTCATTTATTGGGACATTTATCGGGTCGGGGTGGTGGTTTAGCTGTAGTTTGGAAAAATCCAGTACTTTGTCTAGTTGTAACCACAGAGCCATATTCCAGTTTTGAAATACAAGTGACTAAAGTTGGTCTGACTAAACCATTTTATTGTGTATTAATTTATAGACCGCCTGGTCCAGCTGGCCAGTTTTTATTAGAATTCACAGATTTTTTTACCTCTATTATTAAGATGGAAAAAGTGTTATTAGTTGGTGATTTTAATCTGCACATTAATGATGTTACAAGCAGTGTAGCTGCTGAATTTATTGATATTATGCAATCCTTCAACCTTCAGCAACATGTTTCCAGCGTTACTCACAGGGGTGGACATACCTTGGATCTTGTTTTTTCCCTAGGGTTGGATATTAATTATATCCGTTGTGAAGATTTACTGATCAGTGATCATAAATGTATTTTTTTTAATCTCTCTGTAAATGTTGACCTTATATGTCCTAAACGAGTACTACGCTCACGCATTATTACTGAAAATACGGCTGATCAGTTCAATGCACTTTTTAATGGTGATACTAATATACATTTTAATGATGTAGAGCCCATGATGCAGTCCTTAAATGAACAATGTTCATTGTTGCCCGACAAGGTGGCACCTTCAAAGGTCATAACTAGGGCTATCTGTAATACTTCTCCATGGATAACAGATGCTGTCCGTAGTTTGAGACAGAAGTGTCGTAGGACAGAACGACTTTGGAAATCCACAGGTCTAGTAGTGCACCGTCTGTACCTCAAAGATCTCCGTATTTCTTTAATTACACTAATCAAGGATTCACGGTTTGCTTACTTTGGTAATCTAATCTCTTCCTGAGATTTTGTTTGATACTATTAATAACCTAGTATCACCGCCACCTTCCACATTACCATGTTTCTCCACAGATGATTGCAATAAGTTCCTTACATTCTTTGTTGAAAAAGGTGACTGCTATCAGAACCAGCTTTCATCCTGTGTCCCACCCAACTCTTTTAAGCCATTCTGTGCACAGTCTTGGACTCTTTCGAACCAATCAACTTACAAAATTTGGCAGATTTAATTGGTAAAATGAAGCTTTCCTCAAGCCCTTTAGATTTGTTACCATCTTCACTCTTTGTAAAAGCTCTACCCACTATTGGCCCTGCTGTTCTAGCGATTGTGAACACCTCTTTGTTGACAGGGTGTGTTCCTTCCTATTTTAAACATGCTACCATACAGCCCATATTAAAGAAAACCAACCTAGACGCTGCCCTGCCCAGCAACTATAGGCCTATATCCAAGCTCCCATTTTTGTCTAAAATTTTAGAGAAGGTTGTGGCTATCCAATTAACTGCTGTACTAGAGAGACATAATATTTATGATACATTTCAATCAGGGTTTCGGAAACAGCACTCTACAGAAACTGCTCTTCTGAGGGTTTCAAATGATATCTTGATGTCCTCTGATAAAGGTGACTGTTCAGTGTTGGTACTTCTTGACATTAGTTCGGCATTTGACACAGTCGACCATCACATCCTGATCAATATGTTACGAGATTGGGTGGGTATATCAGGCATGGCTCTAGACTGGTTTTCGTCCTATCTCGCAGACAGAAGTTATAATGTCTCTATTGGAGACTATGTGTCAGAGTCCACTCCACTTTCCTGTGGTGTCCCACAGGGGTCAGTTTTGGGGCCCCTGCTTTTTTCCCTATATTTGCTGCCCTTGGGAAAGCTTATAAACAGTTTTAATATTACCTACCACTTATATGCAGATGATATACAGCTTAATTTTTCATTTAAACCTAATGAGACCTCCGAGTTATCTAGGCTTTTAGACTGCTTAAATGCTATTAAGGAATGGTTAGCTCTAAATGCCTTACAGCTTAATGTGGATAAGACAGAGGTTCTAATTTTTGCCCCAGAAAAAGTCGTCCCAACAATTCTACAAGGTATTGGGCCTCTTTCTTCCGCTGTTCAAACTAACTTTCGTAACTTAGGGGTGATGTTTGATAAAACGTATATGTTTGATACTCATGTAAAGCAGCTGACAAAAACTTGTTTTTTCCACCTCAGAAATATCTGCAAACTTAGATCTGTAGTGTCTACTGCTGAGCTTGAGATGCTCATACATGCATTCATCTCATCGCGTATTGACTACTGTAACTCATTATACTCTGCACTCAGAAAGTCTGCTCTAAATCGCCTTCAATCTGTCCAAAATGCTGCTGCTAGGCTACCATCTAGGTCACCTAGACGGTCTCATATCACCCCTGTCTTACAGTCCCTCCACTGGCTGCCTGTAAAATACAGGATTCAGTTTAAATTTCTCACTATTACTTACAGAGCACTACATGGTCAGTCACCTGCATATGTGGCTGAACTATTGCTGCCTCACTCATCTGTAAGGTCAAACACCCTAAATTTATTGACCGTCCCTCGTACTCGTCTCAAGACTCGTGGGGACCGCTCTTTTGAGTCCGTAGCACAGAGACTCTGGAATGCACTGCCTCCATCATTACGGTCTGATGTCTCTGTGGATGCTTTTAAAAAGCAGCTAAAAACTTATTTTTTTACACAGGCATTTAGATAACTCTTTTTTACTGCATTATCTTTTAATCTATGATTTTAACTTTTTAATACAGATTTTATTGTACATTTTAATAGGTATTCTATAGTGTTTTAAATGTGTATGCTGTATTTTATGTAAAGCACTTTGTGATTTTATATCTGTGAAAAGTGCTCTATAAATAAAGCTTACTTACTTACTTACTTACACTCAGAGGGCTAGGTAACCCTTGTGTGGTTTTCATAGTTCTGTTACTCACCCAATGTTTGCTGGTCTGTTGGTCCCACAACCTATTTGGGTTAATAAAACAATACAGGCATAACATTTTTTGTAATAATAATCAACAGATGTTTGCTTTACAACAATTAAAAGCAATATACACAGCATATATGGTTGAAATTTGCCATTTACTTCTACTGGATCACATTTATTAAAAAAAGTGCTATTAGTTTTTGTAATCAAATAAAACAATTGATAGGAAAAATGCTAATAACATTCAAGAACCGGAATCGAAAGAAAGAATTGGAATTGGAATTAGAATTGTTCAAATCAAAACGATGCCCAACCCTACTGGCAAGTGACCGGTTGTACATGAGCAAGTTTATAATGGTTACTCTAAGGGAATGATCACATATTCAAACCAGGTATTTCACAAATTCTATTTTAATAATGGTTCAGAATGTTTGTAAATGTTATTTTTACTTTGTTGTTGAGGGTTATAATGTGTACAGTGGATAGATTAAATTTATTTTCATTTCCAGGGTGTAGTGTGACAAACGGCATGATTTTGACAGGGTATGATTGACAGGCACTGTAACCTCACCCTAACCACAATAACCTAACATGTATGCCTAAATTTGAACTAGCCCTCATGCCAAACACTAACCCCAGTCCTAACCCTAATTCTAACCATTCCCCCAAATGTACATTTTGCCCTTAAACTAAGCGTTAAGACAAAATGCCTTTTTAAAATTTGGGACTCATTACTGTAATTCTTCCTGATTTAACCACACTTTGGGGACATTTTTGTATATACTTAGAGAATCTAACACTCAAAGACACTGGCTGTTATGAACCAACCCTTTCTCTTTTCATGCCTTCCCCACAGGACTTGTGAAGCCTAAGTGTTGATCTGCAGAAGTGTTTGAGCTTTGTGTGTGTGTGTGTCTGTTTGTGCACATGCATACTTTGTCTGTGTGTTTGCCAGCTACAGTCTGTCTTGAGCATCAATTACAAGACGAAAGCATCACTTCAGCATCCCAAGGGGGGCAATAAAAAAGGTTCATTTCAGCATATCCAAATGCCCAATGCAACTAGCAGTTGTCAGTTCCAAACCAAGAAGAAGAAACCTGACCAAATCCTTCACTGTGGAAAAAGCAAAGCTAGAAGGTCCACAGAAGATTAGCTATGAAAGATGAAAAAAGTAATAGGCATAGACGTGGCATTGTTTTTGACAAGCTCCAATATTTGGGAAGCTTTTAAATTTTGCCAGAAAAATGTATTTGGCAATAAAATAATTGTTTAGATAAGAGAAAATAGATCCCGATTGCCCCATCTTCAACATTTATCTTACATGATCATGTCTCTCTGGTGTCTGAACTTTCTGGAAAAATTCCAAATGCATGTCTATCATTTGTAACAACGCATACACCTAAGCAGGATGATGTCACATCATTACTGTTGCGTATTCCTAATTCCTCAGAGCAGTAGTAGATGAGTGTAATGAAAGCCAATGTATTCCCTTGACTAGTGATATTTGAGACCCTTACACACAAATATCAAAGCATGTGGCAGTACTGGTCCTCAGTTATGTCATTCACATGGCATACTATACAGTGATAAACTAAGTTTTAAGGCCTTTGCACACTGGACGCGATATTTTCATGCGATTAATTCACACGTTAATAATATTTTTGGAACCTGTATCCAGTCAATGCATGCATTCACATTAGAGACATTGGCCCTCATTTATCAAACGTGCGTAGAAAACAGTGTAGATCTGAACGCAGAAATCATCTTACGATGAGACTCGTGTGATTTACAAAACATTCTTATCACTCCAATTCCAGCGTACGAATGAACGGGTGTTGATAAATCAGACGGTTGAAATCCATCGTAATTTAAATATCACACCCACATTTATGCATGGATTAGAGGCCTCGCCCTTAGAATTTACGACATGGATAAGCGAAATCCGGCAAAGAAAAGGAATTTCTCTGAGATAAAAACAGACGCTCAGGTCTCAGGTGCAGGCCAACCGCTTGGTATTAATTGGAAGTTTAAAATCAGGCATCAATTGTTAAAGGAAAATGCGGTGTTGACTGAGGTTACTGCTACAGTCATTGAAAACGATTAACGAGAACCTGCAGTGCATTTCAAATGAATTATTTATTTTCACTAAACTTCCACATTGTATTTTTTAAGTAGGTTGAAGTCAGCTAAATTGGGCCATCAGATAAAATGGGCCAAATAATTTTGTAGCGTCATATATTTTAATATCTTTACAGCAAATCACTGATCTTGCATTGTTGCTTCAACACTTGTGGACTTGTAACAAGAGTTTTGATTGGTCTGAGTTTTCTAGGCAGGCAGAGTAGAACAATTACATTTTTATTTATTTTTATTTAACCTTTATTTAACCAGGTGGGCTCGTTGAGAACAAATTCTCATTTAAAACGGCGACCTGGCCAAGATAAAGCAAAGGTGCAAGTACAGACAGTTACACATGAATACAAATACACAAGAATAACACAATGGGTCGGGTAAGGGAGAAAGATAGAAAAGTGCAGTTGATTGTGCAGTTGA
>JACXGM010011165.1:0-25364 GCA_016801145.1 Umbra pygmaea | reverse complement strand
CATACATGTAGCGAAATTCATTCTCTGCATTTAACCCATCCCTCAAGGGAGCAGTGGGCAGCCATTTACAGCGCCCGGGGACCAACTCCAGATCTGAGCCAGTGCCTTCGTCAGGGGCACTGACTGGAGAACCTAACCTGCATGTTTTTTGATGATGGTGGGGGAAACCGGAGCACCCGGAGGAAACCCACGCAGACACCGGGAGAACATGCAAACTCCACACAGAAAGGCCCGGGACGACCGGGGTTCGAACCTAGAACCTTCTTGCTGTGAGTCCACAGTGCTATCCACTAGGCCACCGTGCCTGCCCAGTGTCAAGATGGTGGTTCAGCTGTGCTAGAGCATCACCAGGGAAGAATCCCGGTGATATGGTCCTGAAGTCTGGATTTGCAACCATGTATTACAACACAAATTATATTAATTTGTGCAAATACTTTAAAATTAATGGGGACCATGTATATACAGTAAAGTGATATAATTCCTACTGTTCATGAAATTTTGATGTACAAACCCTATCATTGTTATTAGGGGTCCAAGGCTTAAGTGGAGCTGTGGAACCCTCTTGTCTTCCTAAGGATAATTCTTCTTATTAGGGGTCCAAGGTCAAATGTATTGAGGTTTTTCTATAGTGACTGGTGAGACATTGTGTTTTGAAGTAACTACAATTATTATTGCTAGAGATTTGTATCCGAAAGGACGAGTTAGAGAAATGTGGTGAGTGACAAACTAGCTAACTAGTAGTCCATTGTTTGGTCATTGCATCATGCCCCCGGGCTTTAGGGAGTTAATGTAGCTTCAATGTTGCTGTCGGTGATTGTGTAAGTACTTGTAGGAATGAACGTAATTAAAAATAATCTGTTGCAGATTCTAGCTAAATCTGTACCTAATGAAGAGTTTTAGGGCTTTTAACTCTGGGATGATATTGTGACCCGTAGTAAATGTTTCAAGTGGCCAAGGTCCTTACGCTAAATTGGACTCCAGCAAAGTGGAGTTTGCATTGAATTTTGGAGTTTGTGGTATTTCAAGTAAAATCAGGTACAGAAGCAACCAAATTGTACTCTTAGCTGTTTTTTTGACATTATTTTTTAAATAAACAACCTAGCCTAATCCTTGATCAGTCTTGTTATGCAAAGATTGGCTGTTTTTAGTTGCTGTGTGTGTGTGAGATTCTACACATGTAACTGTACTAAGACAAGAGATTATTAAGGACAATGCATATCAAAGTGTGTAATTCTTTAAATAGGTTACTGAACTCTAAACAAAGGCCAGTTTTAGGATGTTTTATATGGAGGACCAAGTCTGCCAAAAAACAAATGAATAAATAAATAAATATATGCATAAATGAAAATATTTATACATAACAATATACATAAAATATGCAAATATAAAATGATACATTTATTAATCAATATTATTTCACTATTAATTTATTTTTTATTACCATTTATTTCTGGATTTATTTAAATTTATATTAATTTATTTCCATATTCTTTTATTTCTGTATTTATTTATTTCTATATATATTTATTTCTATACTCTGATTTGGATGTAAAGCTCATATTCATTATTCCATTTCAACTCCAATATGATTTGGTAGACATCTGAAAAAATTTTAACTTATTTAAAGTCCAAATATTTAGGGACCTAACAGTATGACAGTGAATATTTTTAGAGATAATGTACATTTAAATAGCCTATAAACCGGTCAAAATGTGAGGTTTCAACTTGTATGTTGTTCACTGCAAAAGTCAAAGACTGCACCTTTACTGATGAAGTACAGTAAGGTTAGGATTAAGGTTAGGATTAGGGAATACAAAACATGGATTTCTGAGTTTCAGATCACCACAAGTGTAGAAAAACAAAAGGCAGGGTGTGTATGTATGTGTAAAGAGGGGAGTGTCTGTCATTCATTCATAAATAAATAGTCAGAGCTAAAATTTGTCAGAAGGCTGACCTGACAGAGTCACACTCAGGAACCTGCAGGAGCAGGCTCTCTGTATCTTTACAAATGGAGGAACACAAAGATACAGACTACTGTTATGGAGACAGGAACTCTTCTTGCAGAAAGGGTTCATTATCAACATTTATTTACATAACACTGTACATCTTTTTCTCATTGATTTCAGTGGTTACAGTGTTTTTGAATCTACTGGTGATCATCTCCATCTCTCACATTAAGGAGCTCCACACTCCATCCAACCTGCTCATTCTCTCTCTGGCTGTGTCAGATCTCCTGGTGGGACTCATTTTGATACCAGCAAATACTGTAGCTATTATAGAACCATGCTGGATTCTTGGGGACTATTTCTGTGCATTACTATTATACATAACATATTTACTGGGTTCTACATCTCTTGGAAATTTGGTTATGATATCTATTGACCGTTATGTTGCTGTGTGTGATCCTTTATTGTACTTCACAAAAATAACGAAAACAAGAACTATTTATTGTATATCCATTAACTGGTTTTGTTGTATAATCTATGATGCTGTTCTTATTAAAGTTTCATTAAATGTACAGGTACCCAGTACCTGTTTTGAGGAATGTGTATTTGTTGATGGTTTAACCTGGGTTAATACACTGGACCTTGTTATATCAATGCTTATTCCATGCTCCATTATTATTACACTTTATTTAAAAATATTTGTAGTGGCCAGATCACAGGCCAGAAAGGTATTTTCAAAAAAGAATACTGGGTCTGGTGTGAAAACCATACAGGCAAATAAACCAGAGAGAAAAGCAGCAAAAACACTAGGTATTGTTGTTTTTATCTATCTAATTTGTTGGCTTCCAATTTATTTTACACAGTCTATTTATGCTTCAAGTGCCAATTCATTGTTAACTTTTGTATGTTTTCTGCCACTTACAAACTCTTTTATTAATCCAATAATTTATGCCTTCTTTTACCCATGGTTCAAAGAGACAGCTAAAGGTATTTTAACTCGAAAGATTAGGCTTTCATAGTTCATAATTGTATATGTAAATCCGACTGATATACTTAGTATAGTTATGTTGTATTTTGTTGTTGTGTTTGCTAATTCATGTCCCAGTACTCTAGAATTACATCAGTTTCCTATTGCCTTTTTAGAAACATGGTCTTGATATGGACTAATTGAACAGAAATGGATTGTTCTGTTAATGTACCTATTAAAGATTTCCATATAAGTAATCAGTGTATTTTCCTAAAATAGGGTAAACAAGAAATGCATTTACAAGAAAAAATATGTGAACCCTTCAGAATTTTCTGGATTTCTGCATACAATATAATCTGATCTTCAACTAGAGACTAATACATTATGCATAATCTAATTAAGCAAGAAGTATTTTGTGTCTATTGAATAAATCATTTAAATATTCACATTGGAAAGTGGCATAAACAGCTCTGGAAAAAATAATACTGCAAAATCATGAGTGTCTCTAGTTTTCCTGTTGATATGTACTGTATATGTTTGGGTAAAATTAACTTTTACCTTTTTCCATAAACAACATTTCTCTCAAATTTGAAATAAAATATTGTCATTTAGAGCATTAATTTGCGCAACTGGTCAAAATAACAAGGTCTGTTGTTAGACCGTGAATACTGCCAAGATAATGAGTTCATATCATTTTTAAGTGAAACAATACTAATGTGATTAACTAGGAAAAGTTGAGAAATTAATATTTGGTGGAATAATAATAACAATTGTATCATAATAATAACTAGCTTTCATGCATCTTGGCATGCTCTCTACCAGTCATTCACATTGATGTAGGGGGACTTTATGCCACTCCTGGTGCAGAAATTCAAGCAGCTCAGCTGTTCTTGACGGCTTGTGACCATCCATCTACTCTTGATCACATTCCAGGGGATGTAACAAATTGTGATTTCATGAGTAATTGCTAAATGTCACTTAAACCACATTGTGAAAGGAAAAATAACATTTTAAAGAGAGTTTTACTAATATGTGATGAAAGCTATATGTTCACCTACTGTGTGTAAATCTGTGATGAAAGCTATGTTGTTCTTCAGCAGGATCAGAAATGTAACACATTTTGTCTCATTGAAAGGGTTTGTAAACTGCACAGTATCTTAGAGGTGGAAGATTCTGTAAAAGTTCTGAAATGGTGGAATATTTACAGCGAAAAAGCATTAAACTGAATGCTGCATGAAGAACCTCTCCGCCGCTTGAGCCTGTGTAGGGAAGAAACAAGACAAGATCTCAACCCTACTGCTGCCTTCAACACTACTGATCAATCCCTTCTATGCTGCTATGCTGATGACACACTGTTGTACATCTCTTTGAAACTTGGTGAAGCCCCAAAATTGTCTACCCTGGAATCCGGTGTTTCCGACATAAGGATGTGTATGTCAGAGCGTTTCTTACTTCTAAATCTTGAAAAAACAGAAATGCAAATTTTAGATTATTTATTTAATATTTTTTAACCAGGTGAGCATTTTGAGAATAGTTTTTCACTTGGCCAAGAAAAAAGCAACAGGTGCAAGCAGACAAAGTTAGACATAAATTACACAAGAGAATACAACAAAAATTAAAAATAGGAGGTGCAGATCTTCAGAGTAAGTGGTGTAGGTATATTTGCAGTTAGTGCAACAAATGTAGATATATATATATGTAGCAAGGCAAAAATACAATGGAATCACATTTACAAAACTTCAGTAAAAACTGTGCAAATGGATATTGCCTTAATGACAAACAATAAGTAAGATACTGTACATTTTGTTGCATGCAAATGCTCAATAGGGCAAAAATATGGCACTATGTCAAAAAGCAGTTGAAGGCCACGGAAGGGGTATTGAATGACATCTAAACTCTTTTGGAGGTTAGTTAGCACAGAGTCCATTGTGGGGCCGGATGTGTATAGAATGGTACCGTCTCCGTAGAGGTGGATCAGAGAATAACCAGCAGCTAGAGCAACATCATTGATGTACACAGAGAATAGTGTCAGCACAAGAATCAAATCCTTTTGGCATCCCCCTAGAGACATTCAGGGGTCCCCACAACAGACCCTCAGAGAAGTAGTTGGTGAACCAATCGAGGCAGTTATTGAAAAAACCATGGCTAATAAGACTGCCAATAAGTATGTGATGATTGACAGAGTCAAAAGCCTTGGCCAGGTCGATATAGACAGCTGCACAGTAATGCATTTTATAAATGGCAGTTGTAGGATCATTTAAGACCTTTAGTGTAGCAGAGGTGGAGACATGACCAGCTCGGAAACCTGATTGCATGGGGAGAGTGTGCTGTGGGATGTTGGTAATCTTTTTGTCAACCTGGCTTTCAAAGACTAGAAAGTCAGGACAGGATGGATATGTGTCTATAACAGTTAGGGTAGAGAGTGTTCCCCCTTTGAAGAGAGGAATGACTGTGTCTGCTTTCCAATCTATAGGGATCTCTGAAGATACGAGCGAGAGGTTAAAAAGGCTAGTAAAATGAATTGCAATGATTGCTGCAGAGAGCTTTAGAAAGAGTAGGTCCACGTTATCTAGCCCAGCTGATTTTGTAAGAGTCTAGATTTTACAGTTCTTTCAGAACAGTAGCTTATTGAATTTGAGGGAAAGACAAATGAGGGGGGCTAGGGCATAGTGCTGCGGGGGCTCTGGGGCCACAACACTGTGGTGGGGGGTAGCCAAGTGGGATGCATGGCTAGAAATGGCAAGGATGCTTATTGACATTTTTGACTATAGCATTTTTGTCAGTGATGATAGCATTACCTAGTTGTAGAGCAGTAGGCGACTGGGAGGAGGTGCCCTTATTCTCCATGGTCTTCAGTGTCCCAGGACATTTTTGAATTGGTGCTACAGGCTGAGAATTTCTGTTTGAAGAAACTAGTCTTAGCATTCCTAATTGACTGTGTTTACAATTTCCTTACCTCCCTGAAGAGTTGTATGTCATGTGTAATATTTTAGGCTAAAGCAGTATGCCACAGGGTGTTTTTGTGCTGGGCGAGAGCGGTCAGGTCTGGAGTGAACCAAGAGCTATTTCTACTCTTAGTTCTAAACTTTTTGAGTGTGGGTTGTTTATTCAGGATAAACAGGAAGGTGCTTTTAAAGAGTGACCAGGCATCCTCGACTGATGCGATGATGTCAACATCCTTCTAGGATACCCCAGCTAGGTCACTTAGGAAGACCTGTCCACTAAAGTGTTTTAGAGTGCTTTTGACAGTAATCAGGGTTGGTAGTTTGACTACTGAGCTGTTATGGATCCACCTACTGAGGCAGTGTTCTCTGAGTTCCTACCTGAAATCAGCAGGGGTATGTTCTGAGGGAATGTTAGTGAAGATAATATCTATGAGGGTAACCTTATTTACATTTTTTAGTCGTGAAAAAGATGACGCAGCGCTGTCGTCATCTTTTTCACACGCCTCTGGCCAGGCTGCAGTATGAGTATCAATCTACAATCTATGCTGAGGTACTGCTGATTTATGGAATGCCTAATCTCACTGATGTCTTGTTGAATCCTAGAACAATGATCTAGGACGACCTGAGTCATTGAACCACAACGCAGAACTTCCCGGCTTGATGATGACCTTGTCCAAAGCCACTGCTGGAGTGGGGACTCTGGACTCTCCACTAACAAGGAACAACACACAACCAAGCAGATCAAATGTCTACTTTAATATTAAGTGTGGCATTATCTTTGGAATATGCTGCTGTTAACTGTCAATATGACGTCCAAAGAGCTATCACTGTGAAGCCATCATTAGGCTTTAAAAATGTAAACCACTCGATCAGAAAGAGAACAGAAATGTTCAAAATGAAATATTGGGTAACATTTTAAAAAGAACAAACTGGTGATGACCAAAGGGTCCTGAAGACCACTGTTTCGTCCCCCAGTCTCATTTTCTGTGTTACATGTGCCCTGGTCTGCTTTTTCTGTGCTGTGTTTCTGTTCTCTGGATGTTTGTTCTGTTCAGTTTGTGTGTTCCCACAGGTGGCCCTGGTTCAGCTGATCACATCACTTATCACCGACTCCTCCCCTACGTTATCCCATACACCTGGTTTCAGCAATCAACATCAATCCCATCATGCCCTTCCCCTCTATATAAAGTGCCACTTGTTTGTTTATTCTCTCTCTCTTGCTACTGATTTGGGTTTGGTTGTGTGTCAGCTCTGGTCTGTATGTAACAGTGGTTGAGGCCACTTAGGCAATTAAGCTAGTGTTAGTTGGCTTTGTGCCTTAGCATGTTGGTAGAGTGAGAGCTTTGTTTGTTTAGTTTTTTTGAGAGAATAGTTGCCTTATTTTTGTGTGTGTTTAGTGTCGTTGTGAATTTTGTGAGTGTTAGGGAGTGAGAGCTTTGTTTGTTTAGTATGAGTGGTTAGGCCTAATAGAGTGATAGTGTTTTGTAGTGTATAGTATTGTGTTTCTTGCCAATTGTGTTAACTATTTGTTCTCTTTTGTTTCCCTGAGGGGGAGAGGAAGCACATGGGGAGTGTTAGGCAAGACGGCCTGGCCTTACACCACCCGTAGGGTAACTCCCCTGTTAAGAACACTAGGCAAGACCTGGACAGACCACACCTGTACTTTGGATAGGGTGCCTCATTCGTGTGCCAGTATAGGTGTAGGTTCTGTGTGTGTGTTAGTTTAGAGCAGGGTAAAGTTAACCTTTGTTTTAAGTTTTTTCCTTTGGTCCTGTCCAGCCTCTCCTCCCAAACATATTATTTAAATTCAAATTTAACTTTGCTAATAAATAAGCCCTATCGTGAAAAAGTACTTTGTTTCTCTGTCCTTGCTTGCACCTATGACCCCATACCTCCTTCTCTGGCCGCAGGGTGGCCTTGGACAGTGGTAGTGACATCCCACTCCCCTCCTGGGGAGCAGTACAAACATAACCATATCAACCAGCAGTGGTGGATGAAATATTTTTTCTTCCCTGGTGACAAAAATCCCCTTTGAAACAGCTTGCCAGATCAAGAGCACCATCAGTAGGTAGGCATATCTGTTTCAAAGACAAAAATTAAGAGAAGATTTCACCAAAGTAAATGGAAGGTTTTACCTCAAGATGTAAATAATAGGTAAGCCTAAAAAATTGGAAGAACCGATTAAAGTGTGCAAAACACATGTAAAAAAACTAAGATAAACTTATACCATTATGATGGGAGGGGAAGTGAATGGAGGAGAGAGGGTAGTAATCATGTTCAGAAGCAAACCACTTTATAAGCAAATCATGGTGTAGATAGTGTATGGCTGTTATGCTCTGCTCCCCAGGAGGGGAGTGGGATGTCACTACCACTGTCCAAGGCCACCCTGCGGCCAGCAAAGGAGGTATGGGGTCGTAGGTGCAAGCAAAAGCGTAACAAATGGGGGCTCATCCGGGATGTCACTGCGCACTGCCCGGGTGTCTCTGTGGTCAGTAACTGAGGTGTGGTATTAGGGTGTAAGTAAGGACTAGCTAGGTGTAGTTTGGTTTCAGTTTCCTTTAGTACATTTAGTGTCTTAGTGCCTGTTTTGTCTTTGTGTTTTCAGTTAGTGTTCAGTGTTTGTAGTGTTTTGGGATGGCATCATTGGCAGTGGAGGTCTTTCTGGCAGGCCATTCTGCGGAGGCGTTAGCAGATCTGCTCAAAACAGATTTATTGGCGGTGGCTAGGTACTAGAATCTGGTAGTAAGACAGAACACACTCAAAGCAGAGTATGTTGAGGTCATAAGGGACCATTTATTGCATATGTCAGCACTATCTGCAGCTGGCGTAGCGCATTTAGGAGACAAGGAAGAGGACAAGGTCTGCAAGACAAGCCAGAGCAGTGAAAACATGACTTCGAGGTTAAAAGACTGGACTTGGAAGGGAAAAGGCTGGAGATTAAGAAGGAAAAATGGTTAGGAATTTAGAGTTGGAGACATGTGTCAATGCCTTACCTTCTCGTAAGCCAGCTCAGTTAGATGTGAGCAAGAATATTGCTTTGGTGCCACCATTTCAGGAGGCTGAAGTAGACCACTACTTTGCTACTTTTGAGCGTGTGGCCATGGCATTGCATTGGCCAAAGGAGGTGTAGCCTCTTCTTCTCCAGTGAAAACTTTCCGGAAAAGCTCAGGTAGTGGTAGCTGCACTGAAGTAGAAGACAGAGAATGTTTCTATTGTCACAAAAGGGGGCATCTTATTGTTAAGTGGAGTTAGTTGAGGAATAAACGGGAGTCACTACCTTCTCCTCCGCATTCAAAACCTGTAGGGTTGGTGATGAGAACGCATCCCTCGACACAGGGGCCACGCCCTAAAGTGTCTCGTCATTCACCTGAGTGTAGTTACACTACGTTCGCTTTCTCTGGGTCTGTAACGCTCAGGGAGGGAGTCAAAAGTGCGGTGAAAGCTGTGCCCATTCGTATCTTCAGGGATACAGGAGCTTCTCAGTTCGTCATTCACTCTAGTGTGCTGCCTTGGTCTGGCAGATCGTATACAGGTCTCTATGGTACACCTATGAGGGCTAGAAGTGGGTGACACTTCAGTACCAGTGCATAGGGTTTATATATACGTTCTGAGACAATATCTGGTTTGTTCAATGTGGGTGTTGTACCTAGCTTACCAGTTAAGTGAGTCACGTTACTACTTGGTAACGACATCTCCGGTGGTAGTGTGTTCCCTGGGTGTGAGGTGTTTGACAAACACCATGTAAGAAAACTTCGGTCATTGGCTGCTCCGTTGACAGTGGTCGCGAGGGCATGCAGAAGACAACATTCGTAAGCATGTTGCTTCAGTGGTTCCCTTAAAAAAGGCTAGGGAGACCACTACAGTCTGTTTCCTGCGCTCGGCGAAGACATTCTGGGCAAGAAAGTAGGGTGCTTGGATCAGCTGATGTGTGGCCAGCAAAAGCCCAGATTATGCCCTCTTTCCTAGAGCTGTTGCTATCCCTAGCGTCTGATCAGACAGGGTCTGGTCACCTAGGCATGACTTAGCGTCTGATCAGACACGGTCTGGTCACCTAGGCATAATTTAGCATCTGATCTGACAGGGACTGGTTACCTAGACATATTTAGCATCTGATCAGACAGGGTCTGGTTACCTAGACATATTTAGCGTCTGATCAGACAGAGTCTGGTTACGTAGACATATTTAGCGTCTGATCAGACAGAGTCTGGTTACCTAGACATATTTAGCGTCTGATCAGACAGGGTCTGGTTACCTAGACATATTTAGCGTCTGATCAGACAGAGTCTGGTTACCTAGACATATTTAGCGTCTGATCAGACAGAGTCTGGTTACCTAGACATATTTAGCGTCTGATCAGAAAGGGTCTGGTTACCTAGACATATTTAGCGTCTGATCAGACAGAGTCTGGTTACCTAGACATATTTAGCGTCTGATCGGACAGGGTCTGGTTATCTAGACATATTTAGCGTCTGATCAGACAGGGTCTGGTTACCTAGACATATTTAGCATCTGATCAGACAGAGTCTGGTTACCTAGACATATTTTGCGTCTGATCAGACAGGGTCTGGTCACCTAGGCATGATTTAGTGGGTGTCTTTTCCCAGATAGACTTGGGTTTGTTTAGTTAGTTGTTGCTGGTACAACAATTCCTATGGGAATTGTTTTCTTTGGTGGGGGCGTGGGATGTCACTACCACTGTCCAAAGCAAGGACACAGAAACAAAGTACCATTTAACTTAGGCTTTTATTTAAAAACCTGAGACAGGCCGAGAGAGAATGAACAAACAAAACGGCACATTATATACTGTTGGGAAATGTATAATATGAAATGGAATCAGCTGGTCTGGATAATGAGGGGGGGAGGAACCAGGGATAAGTGATGAGTAGTTGATGATCAAACCTTCTCCACCTGTGGGCAAACAGACACACTGAACAGAAACAAACACACAGAACAAGGCAGAAACACAACACAGGAGCAACACACAGGGATAATATGGATATAGAGACTGGGGGACGTAACAATGGCTGTGTGGAACTGGTTCCCTTGTGTTTATTGACATTGGCGGTTTCTCTAGGAGCCCAAAGGAAGCATGTCCTCCTCATAAACATATAAAACATAATTTAAAATATAAAATAAATTCACCGTAGGAATTCTACATTTACGGTTGTATTTTTACTGATTTTGCAATTCTCCTTTTTAAAACATTCCATTATTTTCTTCTAGAGCGGGTAGAGCAAAACAGTGCCCCTCTGCCACTGCATGGGTGGTGCAGTCCTGTCTGGGCTCTGTGTAGTGGGCAGTAATGCAGTTAAATGCTAGAAATGCTCAAAAATTTTAATATTAACATTTTCAGCCAATCAGAGTGAGGCTAGGTTTGACCGAGCTCAACATTGAATGGTCAATTCATTATAAAGAAAAAAACAAGGGAAGCCAAGATGAACCTGGCTTCTCACCAGGGGTGTAGTGGTAAAAAAAAAGATGTGGGTAAACTATAAATTCTGTGATCAGGTGGACCACGACGCGATCACCTATAAGGTGGGCCACAGCCTACCAGTGTACAGTATGTGTGTCCTGATGACATCGCTATAGGCTATCATTTGATGATACCAAGCAGTGGTGTAGTGGTAAATAAAATGGTGGGAAAACTATCAACTTTTCACGGCCATCATGTTAAAATGAAGAATCATCAATATCAACCATAACATATTACATTTTTAAACTGTCATTTCATTGCTTTTTATACAGGTATATAAATAGGGCCTTAAGTCTATTTTACATAATCCTGATACAGATACATTTCATTCATCCCAAAAATATTATTTGGACTTGACACCAATTTCACATAAAATACTATTTGAAAATATTCATATTGAACTTTTTACTGTCTTTTTACCTCAATTAATCTGCCATGCAAATTTGTATAGGAAAATGCTGATGAGCATCAGTGTGGATATACATTAAGTTATGTGAAAACAAACTATCAAATGTAAGCAATACTAACCAATAACAACCAAATTGTTCATGTTCTTGTGGTAATCATAAACTAGCACCCTTTACTCAATAATCAGATCATCTGTAGAATCAATATAGCACTTCTCTTTGTAAATCAAGGTTTGAAAGTATATTACTTCAATGGGTTAGACAATGATATGAAGCCATATATTATCAACAAAATTCATTATTTGCACAACCAAAGCACTAACATCTCTCCTCAAGTGGTCTTCCTGAATGGCAGCCTGTCTCAGCACAACTTTGTTTTTATGAACCCTGTTTTTGTTCTTAATTAACTGTACTTTGAGCTACATTTAGCTAAATATGTGCAGTACAGTACAGAGCTCTTACATTGATTAAGCTATGCTGGCTAAATTGCTACTGACTGACTAGAGCTAGATGGATTCTGTAGACAACTGACTGAAATATGAACAACTATTTTCTTTACCGTTTCTTTACACTCATTTTTCCAAGAGAGTGCTTTGTTTTGCATGAGCCTTTCTATTTCTAAAACAGATGCAGGAGTTAGCTGATACATTATACTGTAGCTAATATAGACGTAATTAAAAAAGGTATGTTTGTCTGGCACATTGTCTGCTGCATCTATGAGTCACGCGCACTGGGGAGATGAGAGCTGCTGAACAGAATAGTGCATGAACGTGCTGTGGCTACGCGAGGCACATTCAGTGCTGAGAACTAAAGATTAAGTGGGTAAACAATAATTAACTAAATTATTATTATAAAGGTAAACCCTGTTTCACAAAAAAGTTGGTAAACGTCATTTACCGTACCTGCGTTTATCCTTCACTACACTGTGATCTCTGGGGGCGGGGCGCTGTGTCGTGATGACATCTCATTCTCAATACCTTAATGCAGTGCCATATGGATAGACGTAGTTTTAGGTTTAACAACCTATTAAACAAATAATGAACAATATGAAAATAAAACAAAATAAGCTTAATTTAGACTGGCTTACGAACGATAGGCTATTTAAAGGTGGATATACGCAATTTAGAGGTGGATAAACACATTTAGAGGTGGATAAATGCATTTTGGAGGTGGGTAAACGATATTTCCAAATTTCGGGAGGTGCGTAAACGGTGTTTATGTGCGTTTACCCTTCACTACATCCCTGCTTCTCACCAATCACATGCCTCAAACACACAACAAGTCATCAGCTACATAGAGAGTCAGCTAGCAGCTCTGGCAACAAGGCGAACTTTGTGGAGCTAGCTAGTGCAAGCTTTCGCTGAGTTTGATAATGCCATAGTAGAGCACCTAGCATGAGCTACCACATTTACATGTATGTCAAAGACAATTCAGAATTACATAATTTCAGCATTTGATTAGTCTGTTGATCTTCATACTCTTCGACTTCAGGATTTCGTTTCAACAGTCATTATGTTATCATAAGGCAACATAGGCGCTGATACCGTGCGTGCTTCGGAGCTCAAGCACCCACGTCGTGTGCCATTGTGCCAGACTGCCAGTAGCCTACATTCATTCAAAATTACACATTGCAGTTGTTGCTAAGTGGAGCAGTGGCACTGATCGCTGTTATGTGTCAGTTACATTTTTAATCTCCAGTCCTATCTGTATTTGTGAGAAGTGTTGCTGTCCTGAATTGAAAGATAGCCTACTTCACAGCTTTATTTTCAAGTTAATAGACATGTGTGCTCATGTCGGCCGCTTTCCATTTCCTAAGGTTCTGATTTCTGAAATGCAAACATTTTTTGACTTCTTTATTATTTGAAGGGCATGCACGTCCGTGAGCACCCACGGAGGAAAACATAAATTAGCGCCTATGTAAGGCAATATAAATATGATTTCCATACTAAGCTCACTGGCTTCCTTTGTAAAAATTGTCAAAAAAAGTGTTTAAAGCTTTGTTATCTGCTCATATCCAGTCAAATGCTGCACAATGTATTGAAGCACTTCACACTGCAGATGGACAATGATGAAAAGCATACTGCAATAGAAAAAAAAGAAATATTTGATTTTTTATGAACTGGAATGTTCTACAATGGTCAAGTCTATCACCGGACGTGAATCTAATGGAGCATGCATTTAACATGTTGAAGGCCAAATTAAAGGCAAACCCAGGAAGAACAAGCAGGAAATGAAGACAGCTGTGGTAGATCATCACCAGGGAAGAAACCCAGCATCTGGTCATGTCTATATGTATGTGCTCCAGACTTCAGGAAGCCTTTGTCTGAAAAGGATTTGCAACCACCTATTACAACTCAAAATTTCATTCATGATTATGTGAGTTTGTGTAATACCATAAAGGCCCTAAATTTACTGGCAACCATATATACATAATTTGATATAATTCCTACATGTTCATCTGATTTGAATGTAAATACCCTCAAATATGCTGATATTCATTATATAATTTAAACTCCAATAGAATTTGGTAAACAGCTGAAATAATTATAACTTGTTTAATTTCCAAAAATTTAAGGACCTAACAGTATGACAGTGAATATTTTTGGAGATGATGTACATTTAAATATAACGAGCAAAATGTGAGGTGTTATCTTGTATGTTGTTCACTGCAAAAGTCAAAGACTGCACCTTTACTGATGAGGTAGAGTAAGGTTAGGATTAAGGTTAGGATTAGGGAATACAAAACATGGTTTTCTGAGTTTCAGATCAACCACAAGTGTAGAAAAACAACAGGCAGGGTGTGTATCTATGTGTAAAAAGGGGAGTGTCTGTTATTCATTCATAAATAAATAGAGTCAGAGCTCAAGTTTGTCAGAAGGCTGACCTGACAGAGTTACACTCAGGAACAAGCAGGAGCAGGCTCTCTGGAGCTTTACACATGGAGGAACACAAAGATACAGAATACTGTTATGGAGACAGGAACTCTTCTTGCAGAAAGGGTTCATTATCAACATCTACTTACATAACACTCTACATCGTTTTCTCATTGATGTCAGTGGTTACAGTGTTTTTGAATCTACTAGTGATATTCTCCATCTTTCACATCAAGCAGCTCCACACTCCAACCAACCTGCTCATTCTGTCTCTGGCTGTGTCAGATCTCCTGGTTGGACTCATTTTGATACCAGCAAATACTGTAGCAATAATGGAGCCATGCTGGATTCTTGGGAAATATTTCTGTGCATTACTGATGTACATAACATACTTAATTAGTTCTACCTCTCTTGGAAATTTGGTTTTGATATCTATTGACCGTTATGTTGCTGTGTGTGATCCTTTATTGTACTTCACAAAAATAACAAATACAAGAACTATTTATTGTATCTACATTAACTGGCTATGTTGTATAATTTATGATGCTATTCTTATAAAAGTTTCATTAAATGTGCAGGTACCCTGTACCTGTTTTGAGGAATGTATTTTTGTTGATGAATTAACCTGGGTTAATATAACTGACCTTGTTATATCGATGCTTATTCCATGCTCCATTATTATTACACTTTATTTAAAAATATTTGTAGTGGCGAGATCACAGGCTAGAAAGGTATTTTCAAAAAAGGCTACTGGGTCTGTTGTGAAAACCATACAGGCAAATAAATCAGAGAGAAAAGCAGCAAAAACACTAGGTATTGTGGTTTTCATGTATTTAATTTGTTGGCTTCCAATTTATTTTACACAGTCTATTTATGCTTCAAGTGCCAATTCATCATTAATTTTTGTATGGTATCTGCCACTTACAAACTCTTTTATTAATCCAATAATTTATGCCTTCTTTTACCCATGGTTCAAAGAGACAGCTAAACGTATTTTAACTCTAAAGATTAGACTTTCATAGTTTATAATTGTATATGTAAATCTGACTAATATACTTGGTGTACAGTGGTTATGTTGAATTTTTTTCTTGTGTTTTCGGATTCATGGCCAAGTCTCTGGAATTACATCACTTTGTTATTGCTTTTTTTAGAAACACGGTCTTGATATGGACTAACTGAACAGAAATGGATTGTGAGGAAGATGAGATGACATGAAAGAGAATCTGTTTTTGAAGTAATGTAGTCGATTTGGGTTGTTTGTTCTGAAATAATAATTATGTTGTTAATTATTGTGCTTGTAAAATTATATATAACCGTTAATAATGTAATTTTTCTGTTAATTAAACTATTATTAATATTTACATATTTACATATAAGTAATCAGTGTATTTTCCTAAAATAGAGTGAACAAGAAATACATTTGCAAGAAAACGTATGTGAACCCTTTGGAACTATCTGGCTTTCTGCATAAATTGGACATACAATTTAATCTGATCTTCAACTAGAGACTAATATATGCGTAATCTAATTAAGCAAAAGTATTTTGTGTCAATATTTAGTACATCATTTAAATATTCACAGTGGAAAGTGCCATAAATAGCTCTGGAAAAATTAAGAGGCCACTGCAAAATCATCAGTGTCTCTAGTTTTCCTGTTGATATGTACTGTATGTTTTTGGTAAAATTAACTTTTACTTTTTTCCATGAACTACTGACAACATTTCTCCCAATTTCTAAATAAAAATATTGTAATTTAGAGCATTTACTTGCAGAAAAAAACTGGTCAAAATAACAAAAAAAAGGGATTGTTGTTAGACCTTGTCATCATTCTTGTGTATGTATAGAATGAGGGAGACCAAAGCAGAGAGATGAGTTGTTTGGTTTGTTTTAATGAGGACAGTGACCACAGCTTTCCAGACTTCTGAATAGAACAAAATCGGAGATGCACAACGAGAATATATATATATGTCTAAATTACTATGCTTTAACGCGGCGTAGATGTGGGAACAATATAGAGCGTACGCCTGTCTCAACAATCTTGCATAATCTACTCAAAACACGTCTCCATTGTGAAGGCTTAATAGTGGAACAGGTACAGAGTCCATAACAGAAGGATGCTACGTATACTTAATCCAAGTTTATTAACAGCGTCAACTCATACCAGACACCCAAAATAATTAACAATAGTAATGAATCGCGCCACTCTCTGCTCCACTGAGCACTAAATTGGGTTAAACCGAGACTGGCTGGAAGCGATTACTAGTTAGACCGGTCTCTCAATCAACCCGATCAGGCAACAGTAGAACAGGGAGTGGCACACGTAACTTAACAATACATATACATTAACCAACATAAAACATCAGTACCTACATACGCACTGGCCATAGGAGAAAAACACAATAACTAAATATACGTATATACATATATACACAACAATAGATGTTACAGACCTTGAATACTGCCAAGATAATAAGTTCATATTATTTTTAAATAATAAAAATTATGTTAAATTAGAAAGTGTTCAGATATCAATATTTGGTGGAATAATAATAATAATAATATATCCATGATAATAATTGGCTTACTTGTCATTCTCTCCACCAGTCATTCACATTGATGTTGGGGGACTTTATGCCACAACTGGTGCAGAAATTCAAGCAGCTCAGCTTTGTTTGATGGCTTGTGACCATCCACCTTCCTCTTGATCACATTCCAGAGGATTTAACAAATTTTGATTTCATGAGTAATTGATAAATGTCACTTAAACCACATTGTAAAATGAAAAAATAAAATTTTAAAGACTATTTAACTAATATTTGATGAAAGCTATATTTTCACCTACTTTATGTAAATCTGGGAAGAAAGTTATATTGTTCGGGCATTGGCAAGATCTTCATCAGGTTCAGAAATGTAAAACATTTTGTCTCATTGAAAGGGTTTGTAAAGTACACATTATCTTGGAAGAGTTGGAAGATTCTGTAAACGTTCTGTAATGGTGGAAATTTTACAGTGAGAAAGCATTACCCTGAATGCTGAATGAAGAGCCTCTGTAGGGAAGAGACAAGACAAGATTTTGCTGGAGAAATTTCAGTGGTATAAAGTAACAATGTATTAATACTCTGCTACTGTACTTTAGTATTTTTTGTGTATCTGTAATTTACTTGGATTATGTATCACTCTGCCATCTTTAGATATTTACTCCATTACATTTTCCCAAATACCTTCGTTACTCACTACAAATAAAAAAAAATGACTTGTGTTGGAGTAAAAACACAAGCAAATAATTCACTGACGCCTACTTCATTTCATATATGATTTAACAAGGGATTTTTTATTTTGATAATCTATGTGAAACCCACAGAGAGTAGTGATATAGCCTTGGATAACAGAAGTAAGCAAGGTCCTGGTTCTTCCCGATCTTAGTCCTGCCTTCAACACAATTCATTAATCCCTTCTATGCTGCTATGATGAGGACACACTGTTGTACATCTCTTTGAAGCAAAAGGTGAAATCAGACAAAGTTAGACATAGATTACACAAGAGAATACAACTAGAATCAAGAATATGATGTGTGCATCTTCAGAGTAAATGGTGTAGGTATATGTACATTTAATGCAACAGCAGTCTGAAATAGATATTTAATTTGGATGTAAGGTATCAAGGCAAAAAAAAATGGAATAATTTACAACACTTAAGTAAAAACTGTGCCATGGGATATTGTCTTAATGACAAACAATAGGTCAGATGTAAACAAATGCACCATTGGGCAAAAATATGGCCTTATGTCAAGAAGTAGTTGAAGGCCACGGAAGGAGTATTGAATGACATCTGTGTAGAGGTGGATCAGAGAAACCAGCGGCTAGAGCAACATCATTGATATACACAGAGAATAGTGTCGGCCCAAGCATCAAACTCTGTGGCACCCCCATAGAGACATTATTAATATACTATATAATATATATATATAATATAATATATATAGATTTTACAGTTTTAGAACACCCGCTTATTGAATTTGAGTGAAAGACAAATGAGGGGGGCTAGGGCATAGTGCTGCGGGGGCTTTGGGGCCATTGACTGTGGTGGGGGGTAGCCAGGTCGAATGCATGGCTAGCAATGGCAAGGATGCTTATTGACATTTTTGACTATAGCATTTTTGTCACTGGTGATAGCATTACCTAGTTGTAGATCAGTAGGCAACTGGGAGGAGGTGCTCTTATTCTCCATGGTCTTCAGTGTCCCAGAACATTTTAGAATTGGTGCAACAGGCTGAGAATTTCTGTTTAAAGAAACTAGTCTTAGCATTAGTAATTGACTGTGTTTACTGTTTCCTTACCTCCCTGAAGAGTTGTATGCCATATGTAATTTTTTAGGCTAAAGCAGTATGCCACATGGAGTTTTTGTGCTGGGTGAGAGCGATCAGGTCTGTAGTGAACCAAGAGTTATTTCTACTCTTAGTTCTACACTTTTTGAGGGGGCATGTTTATATAGGACACAGAGGAATGTACTTTTAAGAATGATCAGGCATCCTCGACTGATGAGATGATGTCAACATTCTTCCAGGATACCCAGACTAGGTCACTTAAGGCATGTCCACTAAAGTGTTTTAAGCTGAAACGAGTAAGGGGGTATTCTGAGAACATGGTCATTAAGATATTGTTAAGGTACACTTGTTTACATTTTTTAGGTTGTACTTTGTAGGATCGTTGACAATTTGTGTTAGTTGAAGGGCTTCAAATTTAGATTATAAATTGACTGGAATGTTGAGCATGTCCCATGTACGTCACCTAACAATTAGAACTCAGAGGATATGTGGGGGGTAATCAATTCACATAGGCTACCTAGTGCACAGCTGGGGGTTGTAGGGGATCTGTAACAGGCAGCAATAGTAAAGGACTGGACGTGTTATTTATATTGAAGAGTATTAGCTCAAACTGTTTGGGCACAGACTTGGATAGGTTAACAGAGCTCTGTATGCTGTCCTTACTAAAGACTGTGACTCTGCCTCATTTAGTAGTTCTGTCTTGACAGATAGTCATAGATGGGGATGGATACATCAGAATATTGGGTGGATTTTCTAAGCCACGTTTCAGACACAGCAAAATGTCAAGATTGACTGAGTGTGCTAAAGCAGTGAGTAAATACATTTTAGGATGTAGGCTTCAAATGTTTACATGCATGAAACCAAGGTTTTTTCTGGTTACAGAAGTCATTGAATGAGAATACCTGATGAATTGGGTAGGGGATATAAGGCCTGGTTGTAACTATACATCCCCTGAGAAGGATTAGGATAAGTGATCGGCTAATGCCTTAAAAAATTGGTTGTTTAGTGTGTTTGGGAAAGTGAAAAAGGCAAGAGTATTTCAGAGCATAGTAAAATTGAAAAAGGCAAGAGTATTTCAGAGCATAGTAAAATTGAAAAAGGCAAGAGTATTTCAGAGCATAGTAAAATTGACTTAGAGCATTAAGTGAAGACAAGGATATTGTAGGCTGAATGTGTTGTGGGGGTGAGCCTAGCGATTTAGTAATGATGAAAGATATTACCTCTCTGGAGAGACCAGTTGAATCAGACAATGTCACAGAGAAAATCGGGGAAGGAACCATGAAACTATTTGGGGCATACTGAATAAGACATCTACAGTTAGTAAAAGCTTTATCAATTCATAGGAACAGTAGAAGACGAGGCATAATAAAAAAATTAGTAAGCAATCATGGGTAATGGAGGTAAATGGTCGAAGAGAGTTAGTAAGTGCATTGCGTGTGCATGTGTGCCTGGAAGCGTGAGTTCAATGCAAGGCCTAGCAAATAACTAGCAGGCAGTGGTATATAATGGCCTGTAAATAGGTAAGGGACCAGTAAGCGGCGACTTCAGGGAGTTGTTTATTCCAGAGTCGATTGAAGACTTGAGGTCAAGCCAGTGTGTAGATGCTGTGCAGAAATTACCTGCTACACAGATCGCACCGCTTCAGAGGAGCACGTCGGCATGCTAGTCATAATGGAATGATGATGCTCCAGGTCAACAGAAAAAGATCGCTTGTGTTCACGGCTAAACGTGAGGTATGTCGAGCTCAATGCTATGCGTTTAGCTAGCTAACAATGTTATTACCTAACAATGTTGATAGCTCAGCTAACAATGGAGGTAGCCAACATCGGCTAGTCAATAGCAGCTAGCAGGGGCATGGCCAGGCTGTGTTTAACCCACAGGAATGAGCCACCACTCATTCTTTTTGTCTTCCCCAACGGTACCAAGCTTTAGTTGCTAGCATGTATGGTTCGTGAGATATAGAGCTTTTGACAGTCTAGAGCGTCAGCTGATCTTATAGGGTTAAGGAGAAAATGAAGGGATGTTCATAATAATCCTTTAGGTCAGTGTATTTTAGGCAAAGAAGAGGATTGTTCGGTCTATCACTTGACGTGAATCCAATTGAGCATGCATTTTAACATGAAACACAACAAGAACAAGCAGGAAAAGAAGACAGCTATGGTAGAGCATCACCAAGGAAAAAACACAGCATCTAGTGATGTCAATAGGTCCAGACGTCAGAAGCCATTGTCTGAAAAGGATTTGCAACCATGGTTTACAACTCAGAATTTAATACATGATTACTTGGGTTTGTGTAATACCATAAAGGCCCTAAATTTACTGGAAGTTACAGCGGGTGAAAGAAGTATTGAACACGTCACCATTTTTCTCAGTACATATATTTCCAAAGGGACTATTGACATGAATTCTTTCGCCAGATATTGGTAACAACCCAAGTAATCCATACATAGAATGAAACCAAAACAAATAAGTTCAGGAATTAAGTTATGTGTAATGTTGTCATGATCTTGTGTGGTGTGGAGAGAGAAAGACCCGAAAACAGATGGATGTGGCTGGTTCTTGTTCATATTTATTGTTACCATCCGGGAAGACACAACACTTGTTTTGTAGTTGCAGGGTACATCGTAAAGTGAGAGCATATGCTATATACCTATAAAGCCTACGTACTCTCACAGTGGTACGGGACACTGATGACTAAATAGATAACACAATAGGGCTGGGAGGTATGGCTTAAATTTAATACCCCGATATTTTTCAAATGTTTGACGGTATCACGGTATTTAAAGGTATTTCATTTTTTAAGTAAAGGGTTGAAAGAAATTAATCTGTTCGTTCATTATGATTTTTGTTGGAACACCAATAAACAACACTGAGTAATTAAAAGTAGTGCTATTGTTTAAATCTTTATTAAATGCAGAAATACTAATAAATAACTTTGCAACCGCAAAAAACAAGCCTATCCACTGTCTATGGCTTTAGGGCATGTTATGGCACCACCACAGTACTTGCTTAGGTTTATGAATTACAAAAAAGTCCCACTGTCATTTAGCTAGATTAACTACTGGTATAGAACAGACAATCAAATTGGTTTAACAGGTTCTGGGCACGGAAAAATAGCCCTTGAACATGAGCCAAACAACCCCCATAAGCTTTTTTCCCTTGGTATAACATTGGTCGAGTGGCTTAGGGCAGGCGCTAATAGAACCAAGCGTGTATATGCCAAAGGTGTAGGTGGCAGTGTAACGAAAGGCTGAAGCCCACGTTAGCCAATCAGATTCCCAAAAATAGCCAAATTAAAATGTAAACATAGGTCGCACTTTTGGCGCAGTGCATGTTCTGGCACATACTGTGACGTCGGCTGCTTAAACCTCCGTTTTCTTCAGCTTACATGCAAACGGAGTTATCCAAAATCTCCACTTTTCACCGGAGTTTTTAGAAAGAATCGTTTAACGGCGAATTCTCTGTTTGCGTGTAAACGAAGGGCACAAACAAAGGGAAATATCTTAGTTTTTCTAAATAAGTGTGTTAATGTAAACGGGTTTTTAAACCAAATCATGTCCACACACTATCGACGTTGCACCCTTTTTAACAACACATTTTTTCGCTTGCTGCTGCGCGGATAATTCTACATGCAGCCTCCATTGTTTTTTTTCACGGTTTATCTAACTTCCAGGTGTTTGTTTCTCACGTGTGTTTGTGTGCTTCACGCAGTGGGCATTACGTTATTAGGGGCGCGGTTTATTCCAAAATAAGATTATTCTCAGTTGTTGCAGCTGGCGGAATGACATATGAAAAAAATACCGGTAACGAATATAGCATACCGCTTCATACATGAAGACCGGTATATCGTTTTTTCCGGTATACCTCCCAGCCCTATAACACAACATATAGTTTACTCACTTCAGAGACTCACTTGTCACAACTACTAGACCCAATAATGGTTGCTCCTGGATAGCGTTCTGATTACCGCAAGAACGTCACACAAGCGACAATAAATCAATACCTGACAGCTCTCTCCAGTTCAGCACTCCTCTTATAGTATAGCTTACCTACCTGAATGAACACAGCTGAAATCAATCATAAATTAAACAGATCTAATCAACGGGTTAACCTACTCTAAACCTATCTAGGAACTGCTCACCTGGAGGAGCTGTCAAAAAGTCCAATAAATGGACAGGTACACATATAATGATGAACACAAAACACTATGCAGAGCATTGAATAATTAAACTAAAAGAGACAGTAAACAAATGAAACAACACATATACATGAGTCCATACCTCTGTCCATGTGCACCCCTGCCATCTGCTGGGCATGGTGTGACAAATGTGATAAAATTCCTACACTGTTCATCCAATTTAGATGTAACTACCTTCACATTTGCACTTTCAGCTCATATTCATTATTTAATTTCAATTCCAATATGATTTGGTAGACAGCTGAAATAATTACAACCTGGTTAAAGTCCAAATATTTAGGGACCTAACAGTATGACAGTGATTATTTTTGGAGATGATGTACATTTAAATAGCCTATATACCAGTCAAAATGTGAGGTTTTAACTTGTATGTTGTTCACTGCAAAAGTCAAAGACTGCACCTTTACAGATGAAGTACAGTAAGGTTAGGATTAAGGTTAGGATTAGGGAATACAAAACATGGATTTCTGCGTTTCAGATCACCACAAGTGTAGAAAAACAACAGGCAGGGTATGTATCTATGTGTAAAGAGGGGAGTGTCTGTTATTCATTCATAAATAAATAGAGTCAGAGCTCAAGTTTGTCAGAAGGCTGACCTGACAGAGTCACACTCAGGAACAAGCAGGAGCTGGCCCTGTGGAGCTTTACACATGGAGGAACACAAAGATACAGAATACTGTTATGGAGACAGGAACTCTTCTTGCAGAAAGGATTCATTATCAATATCTACTTACATAACACTCTACATCGTTTTCTCATTGATTTCAGTGGTTACAGTATTTTTGAACCTACTGGTGATCTTCTCCATCTCTCAGATCAAGGAGCTCCACACTCCAACCAACCTGCTCATTCTGTCTCTGGCTGTGTCAGATCTCCTGGTTGGACTCATTTTGATACCAGCAAATACTGTAGCAATAATGGAACCATGCTGGATTCTTGGAGAATATTTCTGTGCATTACTATTATACATAACATACTTAATTAGTTCTACCTCTCTTGGCAATTTGGTTCTGATATCTATTGACCGTTATGTTGCTGTGTGTGATCCTTTATTGTACTACACAAAAATAACGAAATTAAGAATTATTTATTGTATCTACATTAACTGGTTATGTTGTATAATTTATGATGCTTTTCTTATAAAAGTTTCAATAAATGTGCAGGTGCCCTGTACCTGTTTTGAGGAATGTTTATTTGTTAATGAATATACCTGGGTTAATATAACTGACCTTGTTATATCAATGCTTATTCCATGCTCCATTATTATTACACTTTATTTAAAAATATTTGTAGTGGCTAGATCACAGGCCAGAAAAGTCTTTTCAAAAAATGCTACTGTGTCTGGTGTGAAAACCGTACAGGCAAATAAGTCTGAGAGAAAAGCAGCAAAAACACTAGGTATTGTTGTTTTCATGTATTTAATTTGTTGGCTTCCAGTCTATTTTACCCAATCAATTTATTCTTTAAGTGCCAATTCATCATTAGTTTTTGTAAGCTATATGCCACTTGTTAATTCTTTTATTAATCCAATAATTTATGCCTTCTTTTACCCATGGTTCAAAGAGACAGCTAAAGGTATTTTAACTCGAAAGATTAGGCTTTCATAAAACATAATTGTATTTCTATTTCTAACTGATATGTTTGCTTTATTCATGTCGTATTTGCTTTTATCATGTCAGATTACTCTGTGATTACTGAAATCAGTTTCTTATTGTCTTTGTATAGAAGAAACCAGGGCCCATATTCATAAAGAATATTAATGCAAAGAGTAGCTCCTAGTCAGAAAATTCTAAGAAAATTCTTAGAAATGTGGGCGTTTACTCTTAAAATTGAAAAAAAATCCTAGTAAAGAAAAAAGTAATTCAGAAAGCATCTTAACTCTTAAAAGAGGTCTCAAGGTCAAAATTGGTAGGAGTACAGACGAGGACTTTTAAGAGGCTTAAGAGTTCCTTCAGTAGAGGAGAAAACGGCGGAATTACGAAGAGGGAGAAGAAATGTGTTGCAGACAATGGATGATAGTGAGTCAATACGAAGCTATAGATTAGATCGTGCAGGGATCATGTTTGTGACCGATCTTATTAGAGACACGCTAACATCTCAGACACAGCGCAGAAATGTCATAGTGCCAGAAATGAAAGTAATCACTACATTAAGATATTTGGCAACTGGGAAAATGCAACAATGTAGCAGTGATGATTTGGGTCTGTCACAACCTTCTGTAAGCAGAGTGAT
>JACXGM010011164.1:12991-25466 GCA_016801145.1 Umbra pygmaea | reverse complement strand
ACGTTACCGTAGCATCAAGGCGCGGACCACCAGACTTAAAAACAGTTTCTTCCCACAGGCCATTCGGCTGCTCAACATGGAACACAGACACTGATCGCAAATTGTCTGTTGAGCACTAACACTCTCTGGTCACTTTATGCTCTCTACATCTGATGTAGCAGAATTCAAATGCACCTTTAAAAGCAATTTTCCATGCCAACTCTATAATATTTACTACTTCTACTGTTGTACATTTTCCAGACCACTGTTTGTAACTCCATAACCCAGAGCATAAGGCTCAAGCCTGGCCTTGAAAAAAGGCAGGGTCATTCTGTCAAGGGGACTGTTACACACTACCACTAGTTTCAGTTTGTTGACACTCATAACAAAAATCTTTACCTGGTAGCTCCCAGTTAGATTTGCCTTTGTCAATAGCTAACAGCTGCATAAACAACAAAAATAAAACAGTGTTTTAATTACAAACATTTCCATTGCACCCTATACAGTGTCTGCATTTTGCGAAGCCATATTTTATGTTGGTAACGTTTAGTAAACCAACGGTGTACATAGCATGCTAACATTAGCTATTGGGTGAAACATTAGAAAAGTTAAACTTTCCAGAATCAGTAACGTCTCATCCACCATAGAGTCAAGCGTGGCATAATTGAATGCCCCCATATCACTAACAAATAGTATGTCTCCTCCAAAAAACACTGTTTCGCTTTTGAATCCATAGTTCTTCAAACTTAGTACTATATTTCTACTTTTTCACAATGGCGGTCAAAACCTTTCCATTGTGTTGTTGGTCACAATAACCCTGCCCCAGCCCCTGATGTAAGATAGACTTGGTAATAGAATGGTTCTAAACCAGCAGGGAGGCCACTCTGGAACCAGTTTTCCTGGCCGAGAGCCGGTTCTTTGGCTGTCGAAACACAAAGAGCTGATTCAAAATAGGTAGTGGAACCAAACTCTTCCAGTTCTTTCTTTGGTCAAAAAGGGGTATGTGTAGCTTTTTAAAAAAAAAATTAAGCAGACCAATACAAAAGAAAACTTCTGAGCAGCTTGGAATGTATATTCCTGTATTTAAGCAACTGACTCTAAATTTCCAACGTCACTTAAAGTGGCACACAGCATTTAGCGGGTTTCAGCATTTACTTAGCATGAAAATTATGCAATATGGTAGGCAGGCTAAAAGACATGTACTGTACGCACCATGGCCCTCATTTATCAAACGTGCGAAGAAACCAGTGTAGATCTGAGCGCAGAAATCATCTTACGACGAGACTCACGTGTGATTTACAAAACATTCGTATCACTCCAATTCCAGTGTACGAAAGAGCGGGTGTTGATAAATCAGACGGTTGAAAACAATTTTAAATATCACGCCCACATATATGCACGGATTAGAGGCCTCGCCCTTAGAATTTATGACATGGATAAGTGAAATCCGGCAAAGAAAATAAATTTCTCTGAGTTAAAAAGAGACGCTCAGGTCTTAGGTGCAGGCCAACCTCTTGGTTTTAATTGGAAGTTTAAAATCAAGCATCGATTGTTAAAGGAAAATAGGAAAATGCGCTGTTGACTGAGGTTACTCCTACAGTCATTGAAAGCTATTAACGAGAACCTGAAGTGCATTTTTATTAATAAATGAATTATTTTCACTAAACCTTCCACGTTGTATTTTTTAAGTAGTGTGAAGTCAGCTAAAGTGGACCATCAGATAAAATGGGCCAAATAATATAGTAGCGTCATATATTTTAATATCTTTACAGCAAATCACTGATCTTACATTGTTGCTTCAACACTTGTAGACTTGTAACAACAGTTTTGATTGGTCTGAGTTTTCGGGGGCAGGCAGGGCAGAAAAATCTCTGCAAAGCTTATTTGATGGTATTATAAGCCATTTACCAAAACGTGGCCCATTTTAGCTGACTTCACCCTAGCTTACACAAGATAGCACTTAGCTACTATATTAGAAGCTCAGAATAAGATCCCGTCTGCTTCGTAGAGCCCCCAATGCTGGCTGTTGTGGCCACTGATCTTCATTGAATGGCACCATTCTCCAGCAATATTGTGGAGAACCCCGCATGCCATAATTATGTTGCAGGCCTGCTCTGGTGTGTATAGCAATCCCCCCACCCCGCCTACCCAAGACAGAGCCACCTGCCCTTGAGCAAACCGATCACTCCACTATGGTTTGTGTGCGTGTGTGCGCACTGTTAAACCTGCGCTCCTGCTTGTTTAATGATTTGCAAGCGCGTGTTATAAGGTACTCAGTCAGGGCATAACCTTTGTCACCAAGAGGAATGACATCCATCCGTTTCACCAAAAAACAATGTAGAACTATCATAATAATTGTACAAGGGCGTAACTCACTGAGGAGATGACTCCAGCCATGCAGTGTGCCCTCCAGTAGCCTTGTTCCAATGCTGCAGTTTAAAAAAAATTGTTGCACGTCCCACCCGGTCACCGGGCTACCATATTCTGAACCAACATCCTGGCATCACATATGATCTGAACGTTGATTGAATTAACATTTTTGTGATTGATAAATGCATAATCATTCATGGATGGTGGCTACAAACGCAGTACAATCAATCGCCCAATTCGCCCCAATCACATTTGGAAACCCAGCAATCTCATAAAATTGTCATTTAATCATATTTTGAATATACCAGAAAGGGACATCATAGCCGCCAAAACTGCTGGCATACTTCGACTATTGTTGGCTATGATATACCAGACCTGTCCCCGATCTCCCGCTGAAAGTTCCCGGTGTAGAGAGCGCGCATTAAGGTCGTCTAACATAGCCAGATCTGCCATCGCTTCAACTTTAGGACTGCCAAAGCGCTTGTTTAAATAGGCGACTGAATAAACATTTCACCAATCACATACAATATATATATATATATAATCGTTTATTTATTATTTGATTCAAATTGTTGTTTGCCTAATTTAAGCCCTCATGTTCTAGGCCACCTTGAAATGAAAGGGGAAAAAATATACCACTACAGCAATGTGGTGTATACAATAAATTTGGAATTCTGAAATGTAACTTGCAATATGGGGTTGTGATGCACACACATTCATCAATGATACGTGTTTAACAATTCACTGAACCGGGTGGTTATACCATGAACACCGCTAGTCACACTGGAGAACTTGCGTACACGAGATCAGACCAGACGTGAGATTTTATCGCAGCCTACGCTCACGTTCAAATTGATACATCCCTTGCTTTGCGTAGGAATCAGCCTTCACCCGTCGTATGCCTGTTTTAGGTCTTACGCACGTTTCATAAATGAGGGCCCATATGTCCAAACATTAACCCAAAGTTGGAAGGAGGATATTCCCTGTCCAATGGCGATCCCGTGTAGCGAAATGAGACATTTGCAGATAGGTAAGCTAGATCCGTAACCATGAACATATGTGCCATACATAATCACACTAAGTGACATATTACTTAATACACTGCAGATGTGTTGGTTATGGCACCCATGAGGATAAAAAACATAATGTTAATCCTAAATAGGAATGCAATAAGCATGAAAAGCAACAACACCCTTTTGAACTTTCAGTCAAATGTATTTTGCTTTAGCATGATGCTAAATGTTTACAGGACAAATATGCATACCCTAACAGCTGGCTGGTGCCTGGCTGTGCTCAAACCTATTCAACACAGAGATGCCTCCTCTGAAAAGCTAACACAGAGGATGGGGATGTGATGTTTTATGTCTTTTTGACAGTCCTATAAAGGGTGTATTTATTATACATATACCACAAGGTCGCGCATGTCATGCTACTCTCTACAGATAACTATATAGTCAACTGACCAAAATATGTGAGAAGATCAACAATTAAATTCAATGTAAATGTGTGCAGCTTGTACTAATGGTATTGTGCCAAGTTGGAGGCTTAAAGTCTGGGAATAATGTAAATGTGTGAATACCAGTTGTTTTGTTTCCATTTCCTCTAGCCAGTAGAATGTGAGTTCCATTTTGATGCATCAGGAGAGTAGGTAACACCTGAATGGAGAGGATAAAATCCTTTAAGTTAGTTTGAAAGTCTAATGTTAAACGACACTCCTGGCAGTTTTCTTGCCACAGCCGTGTGTTAGAGTAGATTATTGTATATTATATTATTATTATTATATTTAGTAACTATACTAAACTGTATAGTTTTTGTCAGGCCTAAGAGTGGCAAGATTCTGGAACTTGTACTATGCTTGGTATGTAAATTGTATTTCATTGTCTGGTTTAAGAGTTGTAACTGTATCTGTAATCTAGTGACTTCTGAAATGTAAGTGTAAACTGTAGACATTTACTGTAGATAAATTTGTGTATTTACTTAGAATGCGGGCACTTTTAGTGTGTGTGGCGAGTGTCTTCTGCATTACTGTATATGAAAATCTGTGGAGAAAAAACAACAGTACCTTATTAGACTTATTTAAAACTGTGATCAGATTGTGATCAGATCAGATAAAAAAAAAGAAAAAAGAGTACAGTATATTGTCATGCTCGGGATCCGAACAGGAGGCCTCCGTGTCTTAAACCGTAACTCTCGCCAAAATGCAACCTAAGGTCTATTTTGAATCTACACGAGTCAACGTTTTGTTTAAAAGCATAATTAGGACGGAAATTGCACTTAAGATTTTCCCTATGTTTGGTTTCGGTCAAATCGCCTTTTGAACCGTAGTGATGGGGCACTGATATGATAGCATCAAAATTTATATTTTTAAAACACTAAGAAGGCTTTGCAGAACATGAATCTTTGCTCGAAGTATCACCAGGGGCTGTACACATGAACTCGAGCATAGAGAACATTGTTTGTGTACCAAGAGTTTACAAAAAAGAAAGGTTTTGTACAACTCACCTTAGCAGTTTATGTTTCTGGTGACTCCCATTTTGCCAGTCAAAAAGTGTTGATTTCCAAATGCAACGTAACCGGGAGGAGAGTAAACATGGAACACTCCTAAAGCTTAGTTCCATATAAATGCATAGATAATTTGTTGTTTTGTCATTAGTGAAAAACAATATTGACCTTTCACAACCTGCTGTCTCAGGAATATGGTTGCAGCTGTTGAAAGTTTCCTTTTTCTGCCATTTTCAGGTAGTATAACCATTGTTCCCTTAAATTTGAACTTGTGAACTGTGCTTCCAAAGATGTCATTGGGAACATTCTGTGCCTTAGCTATATTTTTGTATCCTGTTTCTTGTTTGTGAAGAGTGATCTCTTAACTTTTTGGACCATTCTTCTGTCTTAGTCATGATTCTCACACGCAGTCCAATGTGACACTCAACAAATCCCTAGCCAGTTTAGGTATTTAATGTGTTCCAGCTCTAACACACCAGGGGCCTATACTACAAAGAAAGATTTGGGGTTAGCGAGGTAACTTCAGGTTTAACCCTGGGTTTTCAGTATCACAACATTGGGTCACCTGTTACCGGGTCGCCATGGTAACTTATGCTGAGAACCTAACCTGCTCCGGAGCAGGTTATATTCAAGATAACCGATTAACCCGAACAAAAGCACCGCCTACTGACCATTCAATTCTCAATTCGAAAATAGGTCACCATTCTGGGAGTCGCCATTGGCTTTCTCTGATGAGATCAGCGGAGGGAGTGACGTGTCTTTGTCAGCTTCTTAAACCGTATGAGCCAGTGCAAAGTTGTATGCTTACAGTTCCAGACTTTTTGCATGCATTTGTGGCAGGTATTTTAATGTATGGTCTGTCTGATACAATGTATCCCCTTTCACTCAAGAGACAGTACATACATTTACTATTTACCATTGAACGAGTCACTAATAAAAGGAGTTGTGACAGATTGTTTGAACTGCACATCATTACCGTTTTTAGCATCTCCCATACTGTTTCTTAAACATGTTTTCAAGCACTTCAGGCAAGAGAAAGGGAGGGTTGGCAACCGTTCAAACAATAGGAGAGCTAAGCTTATTCGTGGTACCCCTGTCTTGCCCCAGCCTGCCGCTGCTGCCCTGGATGAATTCACCTGGAATTCCACACAGCATGAAGTAATAGTAAATGTGGCCAATACAATTATAAATTGTTTTCAAAAACATGAAAGATTTGAGTGGTAATTATATAATCTTATATGTGCTGTATAAGTGAGTAGCCCATGTGACAGTATATAATTTTTCTTCCATTTTAATTATTAATTGTACATATGGTTATTGTCCAGTTTGTAGTTTGATTTGCCTACTGGAGGTTTTTACTCAAGTACTCAATAAAAACAAACAATTATAGTTTATCTGGTTGGATGCATTCCAATTAGCCTATTTGATATTTGACATTATGTTGATATTTATCCAGACACTATTTGGTGAATATTTTCGCCAGTGGGACTGGACTATTCAGACATGAAAACATCACTTTAATAATAGTATAGGCACGTTTAAAAAAACATTCTATATAGCGCGCTTCTGAATATAGTGAACAGGGGTGCGACGCCGTTTGTAAAAACGTGGTATATTCGCTAAAATACGGTACTCCTACAGAATTTGTTGAACAACCAAGTATTTTGGCATTGATTAATTTACACACCCTGTACATTTTTTATTTGCTTCCATGACTGTTTAACACTGTCAGGGTTGCAAATGAAAGAATATGATAAATAAAATTGGTATACACGATCAGCATTAAGCAACACATTGGTTTAATGGAATACACAATTGTAATTATAGTCAGTGATATGAGCCTGTGGCATTTATAAATACATGGGTTGCAGCTTTCCTTCCTGCTTTATGTCTGGATTATATTTTTTATGCTCTTCATATTTCTCAACAATTATCATTTACTACATTTGAGCAAAATATGCGGCTCTCATAGACTTGTTTGTGTCTGCGATTGGCCAGATGGTGCACACACCGCCCATTTTATGTAAATGCGGTCATCACTAGATTCTGAAATCCTGGGTTGATTTAACAAATTGATAACCACCGTCGTGACATCTCTGGACCTCGAGTCTGACAATAAAGTTGATGATGATGATGATGAACTTATCTATATTGCAATTGTTAAGAGTAAGTAAAGCCAGGTAATGAAAAGAAATCCAGGGAATGTTGAACTTGCTTCGTAGTATAGGCCCCTGGTGCAACTAATGAAACTCTTGATTAGTTACAGCAGTTGTGCTTGAGCCAACACCTATTTTGCATATTTGTGCTGTTTTGAGGGATTCTATAAAAATTTTAGTGGGTTGAATAATTTGAGATTGATGAAGTCATTATGAGTTGGATTTAAGGAAACCACTTCATTGGGTTGAGCTATTTCAATTGCTCTTGTTCGATTTGTTCATTGCAGATAGCTGAAACTCTAAATTTGGACAGTAAATGGATTTTCAATAGGGGTTGAATCATTTTCATTTTAACTGTATGACTTGAGTGTAATCATCCAATGCATGAGCTGACTAAAGGCTTCTGTTTTGGATGAGCAATGTGAAAAGAACCGGCCAGCGTGGCGACATGTGTTTGGATGAACCATGTTAGCGCCCTTCAACATTGACATCTGTACGAGAAGTTGCAGAGCTGCCGACAAGACAGGGTTAGTGGGAATTGCACAAGACCAATTACAAGGGAAGTAAAATGGGCAAAAATCCCAAACCTTCCTTATGAATCATTCTGATTTATGTTTGCTAGACACAACAAGACCCATGTCATCTAAAAAGCAAATCCTTTGACGCCATAGTCCATATGCCAATTATTAACAGGTGCTTCCAGGTGCATTTTCTAAAAAACAACTAAACAACAGGGTTGCTGTTATGCGCCTATTGCTAATTAGCTAAAGTAATTAGCTTTCCTTGAATCTGTAATCAATGGCTGTTTACTACGCTCTCAGCCAGGGTAGTCCGTGTTATCATAATCTCTTGTCGCATTTTGCACCTGCTCCTGTCAGGTTGTTCTCTACTCAGTGGTCTCTCAACCTCAGTGTTGAAATCAGTTATGGCATCATGCTTTAGAGTTTGTCGTTTCAATTATGCAGTCAGGCTCTATATCTCCCTTGTGCCTCACACATAAAAGGGCAGCGAGCTACCTGCCTTGTGACATTTTGTTTTTCCCAAAGGAAATTATTCACTCTGGCAATTCCATAGCCAATTCGCAAGAGCGCTCTCCCGAGGTCATTTTGCAGATATCCATGATCCTGCTTCCTCTTAACATCGAAGCTCACTGTGATTTTGAACCACCAACCATAGGAGGTGAGTTAGGGCTATTTCCTCATCACTAGTAGGCTACAATTATTTTAATTGTCAGTATTTTATCCTATTGTACAATCAACAGCTGCCTGAATGCAGTTTTGTGAAATCAAATGTGTTCAAAGCATAGATTTTCTTTTTACATTGCATATTCTCTTCATTAAGTTATTTAAATTATTAAAATCTATCTTCCAGGGTCACATTATATTCCAGCAGCCAACTGAAGAAAAAGCCATTGATAGTATCGCATTGCATTATATTTTAGCATTACGCTAATTTAAACCTTTCATTGGCTATTCTACTACTTCGGCTCAGGCTGGCTCACAAACTCTAGAAATGGCAACAAAGTTGCATGCCTTTCCCTCCACCAAACTTGCTCTCTATGGATAGCTGAATATGGCTTCCCCTCTTGCCCAGAGGACTCTCATGTAGACATTGTACATAATATAATAGTAATAGTATAATATAGCCATTCACTTATAATTAACATTCAAGAGTTTAAAATATCTCGTTCTGATTGCATTATATATGCACACTACTCTCATACAACCCTACAATGAAATAATTTGCATTGAAATTTAGTCGCTATCACTGCCTTGATCTCCCATTTTTGTCATGCAACCTGGATTCAAGATCATGGCAAACCTCCATTTAACATTGATGCTGGAAACAATATAGCAACACATTAAAAGTAATCAATGCTCTGGTTCCTTTGTCAGCACTGTGGGCTAGGTCTGAGCTATTAGCCATCTTAATCACTCCCTGGTTCACTGTCAAGACCTTGGGCCAATCATCGTCTGCCTCATACAATGGTACATTTGAATGATTCTGAAATTGTGGAGTTGGCATGAATTTTTTATTTGTTAACATGATCATGATTGTGTTAGGCCTTTAGTCTATTAGCTTTGTTGCTTCTTTCTCACAGTGCATTCTGCAGTAGAATGTGATTTTGCCATTTTGGGGGATTTTTGTATAGCATACCATGTGTAATGTTAATATTAAAACATATTGCCAACATTATACAGTTTTCAAGCCATCCGATTCTTATCACACTGATTATTCATTGTGGAAACCTTATGTCACATACAGTGCTGTACAATGCAAAATAAGTCTGGGATCGAAAGATGCTTAAACAAGTAACTAAAGTTCCCAAATGTAACAATTCTATAAAGAGCAATAAACAGTGAAAAAATATAAATCTGCTCTTTTCTACTGACACACTAATCCGAAAGTTGAAAATTAAAAATTTACCGCTAGATTTGTGTTCTAGCGTGCCTATGACACAGCCGCAGTCAGTGGATCTTAATTGAAGAAGCCGGTCTCGCTTTACGTTCGGGAACAGAGTGAATGGAACAGTGTGTAGCACATCAAACCCATTGTGTGATACCATTCCGTTTCCCCCAGTCCGGACGGTAATGCAAGCCCAGCGTCCCCAATTAAGATCCATTCACTTCGGTCCCAAACGTAATGCGAGCCCGACGTCCCCAATTAAGATCCACCGACTGCGGCTGTACTTTATTTGGGAGATTTACACATTCACAAACTAAATAACCGTGACTGAATTCACAGGCACCCTACCCGAACAATAGGAGTTGCTTTAGAGCAAAGTGTCAAGGTAATTCGCCTTTGGCTAAGCCACACCCTAGAATGTAGATTGACCAATCACAGCGCAGCCAAGAACGAACTCCCACAGTGGTCCGACACTTTTTCACAGTTACAATACGATTGTGTGTGTTAGAGTTATGTGCTTACTGTATATGTGTAAAACCACAATCCCTAGATAATCTGTACCCTATCCACAAGGGAGCATACAAGGCACACTCATGTCTCTGTGGCAAGACAGATCATGACTCTCTCCTACTTCTCACTAACAAACAGATAGTCATACAAGAAGCCCCACTACACGCACAACACCGAAGTGGCCTGATGATATAGAAGGCATTCTAAAGGACTGTTTCGATAACAGTGACTGGGAAACTTTTCAGGACTCATCAGATAGCATTGGGGAAAATTAATGGTTTATATCAACAAAAGCATTGAAGGTGTTGTCCCAACCGTACACAATTAGAATATTTCACAAAAATGGATTAACACAAAGACCATTCATGAAGGAGTACACTCCAGAATTAACACACTCAAATAATGGGAAGTGCACCCGGGTGCTTACAAGAAAGCCAAATATGAGGCACTCTCATGATAAAAATGTCCATAAATGGTAAATGGACTACATTTATATAGCGCTTTTTCTGACCAACCATGGCCACCAAAGCGCTTTACATTGCCTCACACTCACCCATTTGTTCACACATTCATACACCGACGCTGGTGTCAGCCATGCAAGCGCCAGCCAGCTCGTCGGGAGCAGCTGGGGTTAGGTGTCTTGCTCATGGACACCTCGACACTTGGTCAGGAGGACCCGGGGATTGAACCACCAACCTTCCGATTGCTGGACAACCTACTTGACCCACTGAGCCACTGCCGCTAAGAAAACAAATTGTTAGGCCATACTTATATTGAAACACATACTCTTGTTCTCATTGACAGTTTGTTGCAAACGTTATATTTACGTCTTTTAGTACAAAATTGAGCTCTTTGCTTCCTCTGTGTTTCAAAGTTGCCATTGCAATATTGAAGTAGAAGTGCTGTGAAAGAATGTGGTGCTAGGAGTTGAATCAAAATGTCCCTATTAAATATGAATAATATTTGTTGAGACAAAACCTCAGAAATGGGGCGTAATCTTGTAGTGGATTTGAGAACATTTACCTATCCCAAAAATAATATTTTTACTAGATTATTTTTTTGTGGCAGCTTTGGCATTTATAAAAGGTGTAGTAAAGGGGGTAAAAGGATACAATTAAGATGCACTTATGAAGTTGAAGCATTAATAATTAATATTACCTTTCCTCCCCTGTTGCAATAGTCTGGGTTAAGAACGGAGAAATGCTAATAAATGCGTATAGAGGATTGATAGTATAGACGTGGTTGATATTTCCTGTCTAACTATTTGACCTCATAATGATCATTTATCCGTGTGTGTAAACAGCTACGGAAAGAAATACCAGAGCGACCCAGGAACCTAAAGCATTGCCCGCGAGTCAGACAAAGGTGCATAGGCTACCTAGCTTGAACTGTGTGCGTGATAAAGGCTGAAACTTCAGAGCAGACCGCAACAAGATAACTTACAAAAATTACGGTAAGTTTCACACCTTACTGACAAGATTAGAGGAGTAACATCTGAACCATTGCTATATCAATTATATATTCTCAGTCAGGGAAGGATATATGATTAAGAAAAGGTAGGTTGTTAAGAAACTATTGAAGTAAGAAGTTAGAAAAAGGCTGCATTTGAATGCACCCAGTTCCAGCTCCATGATCACTTGAATCTAAATAATGCAATGCATAACTTTTAAAATTAAATTAACACAGTGTTTTTTTATCAAGGCTTTATTTACCCAATCACGACCTCACTCTAACAATAATTTACCAGGTAGGCAGGATTACGGATAAGAACTCGGTTCAAAAAGTTAAATGCTTGTTACAGTGGTGTTGGTGGAGAGATTGGAGACCAATGCTTGGAGTAGAGTTCTTGCATTATTTTATTAAAACTCAATTCAAAGCTAGACAGGCAGGATTAGGGGAAATTGGGAGGAAGAACATTTTTAAGAAAATAAAAAAGTTCCTAATTAAGACAAAATTATCAGGTAAATGGAGTTCATATCTTAAAAGTAACCTATAAAACAAATAGAAAGAGTGAAGAAAATATCAATCATGGTCACCAGTAAGATATGAACTCCATTTACCTGATCATTTTGTCTTAATTAGGGACTTCCCAAAACTTGTGAACTCAACAAGTAACTGGAATGTAACTGTACAAGCTACTTTACCCAACAATGCAAGGACTACAAAACATTAATGTTTTGTTGTCCTTATTTACTGCAAAGAAAGAACATAGTGTTTTTCAACTAAGATGTATATTTTGAAAATAATGTACGTGATATTCTTGACTAGCACCCCTATTTCTCTTAAAAACACAAACTATAATCTGTCACTAAGAAATAAATCTGTATTGATGAAAAGTGATGAAAAAGTGATTTGAGAAAGGTATTTCATTGATGTACCTAATATAGTGTCCACAGATAAAAGACAAAAATAATTTTAAACCTTTAGAGGACAATAAAATTCTAGAATGTGGAATTCTCTCTCACACTCTCTCTCTCTCTCTCTCACACACACACACACACACACACACACACACACACACACACACACACACACACACACACACACACACA